>JARBDR010000523.1:129760-313561 GCA_029721355.1 Tegillarca granosa
GCAATCTTCATCAACATTGTCAGATTGATCCTCTTTACAAAAGCTAACTCAAGTTTGTATATGAGCCATGTTGGGTCATAAGAAGATCACTAGGTTAAATTCCAGAAAAACCTTTTTAACACTCCTGAGGCCCCAATTTGAATGCAATCTTCATCAAACATTGTCAGAATGATCCTCTTTACAAAACTAGCTCAAGTTCATATATTGGCCATGTTGGTCAATAAGTAGGTCACTAGGTTAAATTCCAGAAAAACCTTGTTAACACTCCAGAGGCACCAATTTTAGTCCAATCTTTATTTAACGTAGTAGAATTGATCCTCTTGACAAAAGCTAGCTGAAGTTTGTATATGAGCCATGTTGGGTCATAAGTAGGTCACTTTGTTCATATTATATAAAAACCTTGTTAACACATCTGAGGGCTCAATTTAAGTCCAGTCTTCATCAAACTTGCTGAGATTGATCCTCCTGACAAAAGCTAGCTCAAGTTTGTATATGGGCCATGTTGGGTCAATAAGTAGGTCACTAGTTGGAAATATAGGAAAAATCTCTTTTAAAAATAGAAGCTCCAGTTTGCCAAAATCAAGCTGAGTGTACATTATTTTCAGGTGAGCGTCCCGGGCCTCCATGGCCCTCTTGTTCTGAAATTTGGCTGTCCTAAAAAATTCAATTCAAGGTTGGGAATAAAGAAAAAATTTCAAAGAATTTTCTTTATTAGTGTTTGAAAGTAATTATGTAAAGGTGAGCCAATTCAGGCTGGACATCTACAGAAGAAGAATTGGCCAGAAACCCCAAGCTTGCTTCAAATACATATTATAAGAAAGGGGAGAAAAAAATTAGCTGAAAAGAGTGGATTGAGTAAGGGTGTCTTATGACCTGGTCAGGATTCTTTAATTGAGACAGTCGTTTCTGGTGTTGCAAGAAATGCCTGGAGAAAACCATGAAAATGTGATACGAGGGCTGACAAACTTTCTACGACTAGAATCTTCCTGAATAGGACTCAAAACATGAGCTTCGTCCATTAAACAAGTTTAGAATTGGTTCTAAATTTGATAAAACATCTAAATTTCAATTTGGAAAGTTTTGTGCAAGTTGGACTAAAGATTTACATTGACAGTTTAATCTCTATATAAAAAACATCAGAGAGAATTTGAAGTAATATTCAATCTACATACTTCTACACTTATAAATGTCTGGAATCATGTAGCCGGGTGGTTTATGACACAGACTCTGATTCAAGGGTTGTGGGTTTGTGCCCAAGTCAGATTGTGAAGCAAGTCTTTGAATAGGGCAATCTTATTTACATTGATTGAGTTCATGTAGCTGATTTACACGTGTGAGTAGAAACCAGTGGAATTTCTTGGTGTTTACCCTGAAGTTGACTTGCTTCTGGTCAACGAGAAGTCTTATACTTTTCACATCTTCACATTATTGAAGACTTGTTCAGCTCCAACCTGATGAGCCTATATATAGGCTATACTATTAACATTTTTATTTATATAGCAACTTGCTGTACTATAAACAAAGATTTATGCATACATATTGGTATATTAATGTTCTTAAAGACTGGTTTCCATTATAGAAAGATGTCTTGTATATAGAGGTTATATTGTACAATATATCATATCAGGAATGCAGAATGATAGATTCCCTGCTACCTTGTTTTGGTTGCTTGAAATATTCTTGAAATGTTGAAATCTTTTTAAACAAGGTGATATACATTTCAATTAGCAACTGACAAGGTCATCTATTGGTGATGTTAAGTTAGATGACCTATATAAACCCCGAGAAAGGTGTAGATATTGTAAGGTGCCCTAGGTACCCCAAAGTTTGTCTACATATCGGTGCAATGTACTATATTAAGAAAAATAATTTAAAATCTAGCTTGCATATATATGATGAAAAGGAAGAAAGAAAAAAAGGAAAAAGAAAGAAAAAAAAAAAAGAAAAAAACAACTTTTCTTCTTTTCAATGCAGCTTTCTTCCACAGAATTTTGATTTGATACCTGGCCCACCAGGTAGGAGGAACATTTCATTTGGGTTACAATACAACTTCTGTAGCAAAAATTAGTTAGAGCAATATGTCATAGGGTGTTTACTGGACAAAATTGTATAAAATGGCAGACACAAATTGTCTTAAACAGCTGTGAATACCATTTTAAAAATGTCACTAATGGTGCAAATTAAAATCACAGTCGCTTTTTTTTTTTTTTTTTTTTTTTTTTTTTTTTTTTTTTTTTTGGGGGGGGGGGGGGGGGGGGGGGGGGGGGGGAATGGGGGTTCTGAGACACCTTACCATATCTACTCCTTTACCATGTTATCTTCACTGTAAAAAATTCCATTAGTCTAGCGGTAAGACCATCTGTAGTAGAAAGGTAAGTCATAATACTCAGTACTCGGTCTTTTTATGTTTTATTTCTAATATTACTTGGTTCAGGTATAAACATGGCTTATAAAGCTAATGCTAATTACTTCTCATTTTACAGGTATAATACCTGCAACTTCATAATTACACCAATGTGGTTTCATTGAATGTGCAAACATATCCCAAATTGATCACTTAGTCTCTAAATTATACAGAAAAATTTTATGATGACTTTATTTTCGCACATAAATAGTTGAGATAAAAAATATAAATTTATTTATATCAATTATGAGAAATCTGTGTCCAAAAAAACTGCCATTTTCATTTCTTGGTGAATAAGTTACATTTTATTTTGAAGCTGAAAAACATATAATATATATATTGTTTATGGCAACCTTATGGATAATGGATAGAGAGAAATCAGAGTATCTGAGAAAACCACAACCATCTGCAAGCAACTGACAAACTTTCTTACAATAGAATATTTAAACAGACGGGGGGGGGAGACACTGTCATTTATAAGCTGGCACTTTAGAAAATTTGGCCACCAAGGCCCCCTAGAATTGAACAAAACAAAATTAACTCAAGATAATAATGTATAAACGATTAGTAAAGTCTGCCCAAAAGTCTTGTGTTACAAGTCCAGTTCTTCAACTTTTGTAAGTTTGTAAGGCCTCTGTTGTCATCTGAAGCTGACACTGATCCCTCATTATCTAAGTTTGAATCACACACAGGCATATCAGTGTGTGAGAAAGCTTGTCAATTTGTTTGCTGAAGTTTATTGGTTTTCTTTGCATACTCTGGATTCCTCTTCCATCTCCAAATTAACTGCCTGGTATACGTAATAAACTTTTGATGTAAAACACCAATCCACCACTCCACTCCTCTCAGCTTATGTATAATTTTGCCAACCTCCCACAACTTTATTAAGCTGTCTGTGGAAAAATGATGCTAAGGTAAACACTAAACTTTGCCCACCAGTGCCACAACCAACACCCCCCCTCTTTACCCCCACCCCCCCCCCCCTCCCCAATAACAAAGCACTCAAAACATTGGAAATACAACTGACGGCCATAGCTATAACAGCTTATATGGCAGATGTAATAGATAATTCTTCCAGCATGATTTTGTTGTTTTATCTTCTTTATATCCAGATTTCATTCTGCTTACTTGTAATTGTGTTACCATGCTAACACACAAAAATCACTAGTTGTCAGCTTGAAAAATATTTTGATATATGAGCTTAAAATTTTGTTCAATACATGTATGAAAATGTAGGAAAACCATGACGTGTGTGTGTGTGTGTGTGCGTGCGCGAGAGAGAGAGACGCAAGGATGATACTACTGATCTGTTTACAAATATAATTGTTATAACAACATTGAATTTTTTATTCAAGATATCAAAATAAATTTTTCAAGCATTTAAGTTAATATTCCATAAAGTAAGTTTGTGGATGTATGAAATGTGGAAATGTTATCCTGTAAAGTTGAGTTGTGAATTGGGGGAATGATATCCTGAAAAGCAAGAATGTTGAGGATGGGTGGAGAGGGAGAGTGAGGAAATGATAGGCTGAAAAGCTTGTGTGTGAAGAGGGGAAAGAGGAAATGATATCCTGTAAAGTTTGTGTTAGGAAGTTATCCTGAAAAGTTACTGTGTGGGTATATGAGAATGTCTTTTGAAATGTAAATTCTGAATACAGAAATGATTTTATATGAAATGTTTCAAATATAAATTTATAAACCGTACAACAAGCTTTTAGAGGAAAAAGGGGGGGGGGACTGGAATCTAGATGCCAGTTAGTTAAACGGGCTAAATATTTTAGCAGTTTTTTTTTTTCACAGTAACTAGAAATTCCTGAAATTTGAACCAGAAAATTCTTTATATTGGATTCTGTTTGCCTGCAAATTTTTTGTTATTTGAACCTTTGCATCTGTGAAATTTGTTATGAGATTTAGCTAGAATTTTTTTTCAAGAGTTACTGCTCTTGCAATAATTTTAAGTGTTTAACACAAACATGGGGAAAAGTGGTAATGGGAGATATAAATCACCATTAGTGGTAATTCCAGTTTATACAGAATTTGAGAAAGGGTGCCTTTGGACAAAATTTCAGTAAATGAGACATAAAACAATATCCATTTTGTGGAGGCTGTAAAAATGTAAAGGAAGATATTGGGTTTTGGTGTGTATCAGGGACAAAGTGTGTGTTAATTTTTACACTAAATACAGGTGGGGAGGGGGGACACTAAATACAGGTGAGGAGGAACGGTCAATTCTTGATGTGAATATTTTTTTAAAATTTGTTACGTCAAAAAAATGTTCTGACAAGTTTTCACTTGTGTTACGGGTCTGATGGAACAATTTTAATACTCATGTATACCCTAGAATCATTAATATTCGTTGGGTTAAAATTTCGTGGTTTTGCATTTTTAAAAAATTCTGTTGGTAGAAATTTTCGTGGAATTCAGTTTTGTGAAAATAAATCCCATTGAGGGCAATGGAAATAAAAAATTTTCAATGACATTTAATTTCGTGGTTTTCAGTAACCCACGAAAATAACGAAATTTAATCCCCCACGAATATTTGTGATTTTACAGTATATATTTAATTTGTTTCACATAGAGAAATGTCACTAGTCTGTTTACTATCCTGATTAATAACCACTAAGGAGTTTCAGACTTTTCGTCACCTTTCATAGCAAAATTATTCTCTAACCAAGTGAAGGTTGTCATCTAATTTTTCAAAATTCAGTAAAACCTTGATTCATTGTAACTATATTTGTTAGTCACATTTTGAAATTATAAGGGACATGGGATGAATTGAGCGAGACTTGCAAGGAAAAGCATAAAATGGAATATATTTTTGGACAAGTACTATGGCAGTTATTGAAGGGACAATGGCATAACAAGGTTTTACTGTGTTGTGGTGTCTTTGTTCACTAGAAGTTTAGGCAAGCTGTGCTCAAATTTTGTCAGTTTTAGTCATATGATAAAAGAAGTTATGGCTTTTGTATATTACAGGGAGACATAGATAACACAGAATTTATGTTAAACTGGTTACAAGGCTTGCCTGATGAACCTATACCACTGGAAACTAGACACGAGACCATCACCACGGCAACCAGGTGAGTTGTTATAAAAAAAAAATTTAGGTCACTGATTTTTTATATCTGCTTAATCCAGATTATCACATAATACATTTGTAGAATATTAAATGTTTAAAGATTTTTTCTGATTAAGCACTGCATTTTATAAGTTAGTGTGTTTATTTCCTGCTTTTTTGTTGCACTTATTAAAAAACTGCAAAAATGTGACTTCAGGAAAAACATTTTTTTTTCTTGCATAAAGATTGATGAGTCATTGTTGAGAAATATTATTACTTGGAGATTGGAGAATCTTTAGCTGGTAATAATAGTATTATAAACAAAGTACTGTATTCTTTGCTTTGAAATTAGATCTTATAGAATCAGACTGAGAACATTGATTGTATAAAAGAATTAATGAGTGATACATTGATTATAGAGAGAGAGAGACAGAAAGGGAGTTAGAGAGCATGTGTTTGAGTGTATTTGTATGTATGTATCATATGTAAATACTCATGTATATTTCTGTGTATATTTAATCTATTCAGGAGCATGTCGGTTTGTTCTGACAGGACAGATGATGAGCCATATATACCATTTGATCCACCGATTGTATCCAAGTTTGGTCCAATATCCAGGAGTTCTAGGGCCAAATACAAAACGACAGATCCTGTACAAGTTTTAGCTGATGAGGTTTGTTTTGTTTTAGTGTTCTTATTTAAGTTTTATTTGTCTAAGGGTGGTATGGATTGTCCTTAATTACGTACAAATATTATTTCTGTCTCTTTTCTTTTTCATCTTACGGGAATTTTTGTAGTTGAATCACATTGTTACTTAAATCAAAATAATTACCCCTGAAATAAACTGAGTTAATTAGATATAATAACATGAAAAAATGAAGAAAAATCTTAAGGAATAATTGTAAAACTGAGACCTGCCGAATAGTGAAAAAATTATGAATTGAACATTTTTTTCAGAAATCAAAGAAGTTGACACCAGTTACAGCAGCAGCTCAGCGTCCTTATCCTACAGCATCTCGTCAGCCTAGTATTTTATCAACACAGGGATGTCATATAGCAGGGTATAAATCAGAACCTGTGATTGTCACCTCAGTCAAGTCTGAGTCAAAAATTATGACAGATAATCATCCTGGCACCAAAACTGATCCATATGCCCTGCGTAAAAGGTAAGATATTTAGGACGTATCCCTGACAAGAAACAAATTCTATGTAGTAAAACCTGTATATAAAGAGCCTTCGAGATACTGACTATATAGACAAATGATCATTATATAGAGTTTTATTAGTTGAAATACAAAGCTAAGAGGCCTTAAAAGACTGGTATTTATGGACAGGTGGTCTTTACATAGAGGTGGTGGCTCATGTAGGTAATAGTGTATAGACAGGTGAGCTTTTTCTAAAGGTGATTATTAAAAACAGGTTTACTGTAATGATGACATATATATACAGTATAACCTGCTGTAGAGTCCACCTCTATATAAAGTCCACCTGTCCATAACAACCGGTCTGAAGTATCCCAAAAGTATTTTACTATATAATGAACCTCTATATAAAGTCCACCTGTCCATAACAACCGGTCTGAAGTATCCCAAAAGTATTTTACTATATAATGAACCTCTATATAAAGTCCACCTGTCTAATGTGAGTAAAGTCCACCCTTTTTAGTCCCAAATGACTCCAGAACCTATCTATAAAGTCGACTTTAATATAATTTTTTTATCAAATTTTATAATTTCCCAAATTTTGTGCTGTAAATATCAGCCACATGTCTTTGATATTGTGATGTATGAAGATTGGCAATAAATAATTTTATTATAAATTAATGATCACACTAAATACAATGTAGTAACTTACATAGTTTTAAAATCTACTGTAGTAAAGACTACAGTATCAACTGATATTAAGCAAAATTTTGGAGAAAAATATATATAAAGTCATACTTATCATGTCAACAACCGAAGCCATTAGATATAAATGTAGAAATACCCATTGTTATCTATTATGTTTTATATATAATTGTTTAATTTGTGACACCTTTGCTGCTACTTATGACAACAAAGACCGAATTAGTCAAGTGTATATAATAGGTAAAGTTTTACCATATAATCTTTTCTGATGTACCTTTTATCAAATTTTAATACAGTTTGGGTTTTTTAATAATTATTTCTGAATAATCTGTTTTTTAAAAATAAAATGAAAATAACTTTATTAATGTATATATTAATAAGTTATTAATAGGTACTGCAAATTTTCACTTTTTTAACTATTTTAAACACTGTAAATTTACTCGTACATATAAGGGACCCTCTATATAAAGACCACCTGTCTGTTAGGTCCACTTTTGCTCAGTCCCCTAGGTGGACTTTATACACAGGTTATACTGTATATATAAAACAAAAAACTTGTCCTCACTTCAGGTGCGATGGTGGTGTAGGTCAAGGTCACAGCGTGCAGAAAACTAAGTTAGGTTTAGTCGTGCCTTTTCAGATATCATTATATATATTGGTTATCCATATTTTTTTTTTTTTTTTGGAATTCATATGTTAGGATTTTTCATTCCTTTCTCCATTATGTTCTATGTTGTGTTCTTATATTGTAGCCATGCTAGTAATTTTATCCCAATAAGACAAGAGTTGGCACGCTTAGAACAGAAAGCTAACAATGCTTCCACAGAAAATGAAAGATTGTCATGTGAACTACAGGCTCTGGAGCTACAGATAGTGGCAGTAAGTCATATTATATACAGTAATTATATCCATCCATGTACCTTTTCATAACCCTTAAAGTATAGATGTCTGAGGTCATAAATTTGAAGCTTATTCGAAAGAATGACAAGAAGAAATAATAGTTCTAAATATCCATAAGATGAGGCTCAATGGAGCATATTTCCTTCTTGTATTTTGACATCTATTCTGATAGCTTCCCTTGCTTTGACATACCCACATAAAAATAAAATTTACTGGCTTAGAAAATTTCCAGTGTAGTATTTGTATGTATAAATATATTTAATACATATCTATATGTTTTCTTGGGGGGGGGGGGGGGGGGGGGGGGGGGGGGGGGGGGGGAACATAATTATGTATTTAGAACATCACATGACCTAACGAAATATAGTACATAGTATAGTCTGATATTTCTGTTATCTTTCTTTCATAAAAACTATAAACTATCAACACATATAAACTTGCTTGACTAATTGTTGGCAATACAATACAGATGCAGACAATCAATACTGACATGTTGTGGATTTGGACACAACAAGATGATTAACTGGATTTTTTAGGATGCATGAGAGCATAGAGTGACTGTCTTGAAGTGTAATATCTGTCCAGAAAAATAATAGTATATGTTGTCAAGGAGAAGTTTTATTTGTTATAGAAAATCACAAAGTGCACAAAATGGGGGATTTGTGGATACCAATAAGTTTCTGACATTTTATCATGCAAAGTACAAATATATATGGTAGAATCAGTGATAATTTTTACCATCAAGTGCGTGTCTGTATATTGTGTTACACATACATGTATTTTGTATCTATTTCACAGCAAACAGACCCACAGTCTGATTTGAAGCATACTAATCCGTATGTATTTGGTGAAGATTTTTCTGGTACAGACTCGAGACTCAGTGGACAATGGAGCAGTTTTGAGTTGGTTAATGATAACAAAACAGTAAGTTACAATCCTTAGATATAATGATTATGTCAAATCGTGAGGTTTTGTCTGGCATTGCCTGGTGCAATACTTTAAAATTTCTAAAATGGAGCCTTGGTAGTCAAGTGGTTACAATCCTTGGAAATAATGATATGTCAAATCATGAGGTTTTGTCAGGGATTGCCTGGTGCAATACTTTAAAATTTCTAAATTGGGGCCTTGGTAGCCAAGTGGTTACAATCCTTGGATATAATGATAATGTCAAATCGTGAGGTTTTGTCTGGGATTGTCTGATGTAATGCTTTAAAATTTCTAAAATGGGGCCTTGGTAGTCAAGTGGTTACAATCCTTGGATATAATGATAATGTCAAATCGTGAGGTTTTGTCTGGGATTGTCTGATGTAATACTTTAACATTTCTAAAATGGGGCCTTGGTAGCCAAGTGGTTACAATCCTTGGATGTAATGATAATGTCAAATCATGAGGTTTTTATGGGATTGTCTGGTGCAATGCTTTAAAATTTCTAAGATGGGGCCTTGGTTGCCAAGTGATTCAAGCATGTTGTTTTATAGAATCACTACACTATCATCATCCCACTTGGCACAGATTCTTTTGTTAATGTTAGTTCAAATGACATCTGGGCACTCTGGCTTCCTACTCCATCCCTGAACTGACTGCCTCAATATTAGTGAAATAATCATAGTGTCAACTTCATTAAGAATCTGAAATTTGGCTGAAGTTTAAACTGGCAAGAAAGATCTTAATTGAATTGTTTTTAAAAGAAACAAAGAGACTTCACAAAACATAAAACATTTGATCATCAAGAAATATCTTGACAAATGAATTTTAAAATCAGCTTGTTATATTTTGAACAAATTTTTTTTTTCTTTTTTGATACTTTTTGTTTTTTAATTGATCTCCATATAGTTTAATATCATTGATGTGTTCACTTGACTGAATGATCTTTAATATACTTTTACATACTGAAAAAGCTATGTGTACTTCGATGGGATTCTGAGAGTTGAGTAAATATTTCATTCTGCTATAGAAGTACAATCATCAGATGATTTACAAATCTCCTTTTTTTTTCCAGAAAAATCAACGGCAAAAAATATTGGAAGCTCAAAGACGAGTTACAGCATCATTACATCATAAACAACAACAGGAAGAACAAGATCGTTTATTAGCCGAGAGACTTGTTCTGGAAGAATTGTGTGCGAATAGATCAGATCAAACAATTATCAACTGACAGAGGGATTGGATGATAACTTTACTGAAGGGAGTTTTCATGAAAAAAAGAACTCTGTGATAATTGATAATGATAAAAATAGTAACTTTATGATAAACGTTTTGATAAAATATTAAACATTTAGACTAAAATTCAAGTTTGCACTGATAGATAAAGACCTGATAAGAATTATTAGTGTTGGAATTTAGACAGGTTTGATTAAACTTGCCGCATTTAAAAATATGAAATGTCTAAATTACAACAGCAGGAATGAAATTGATAACATTTATTAATTTTTTTGTATGTATGTATTTGTTCTGGTCTTCTGGACCATTCTTTATCATCTTTTTGTGGATAACATTTAAACTTTAAATGAGTATTTACAGTATGTTATGTACATGTAGTGTGTATCTGGAGTACTGTCTTAAATGATCATCAACTTGGGATGCTGCCTTTGACTTCATCAATTTGCAGTGCTTCCTTTGATGGTCATCAGTTTGCAGTGCTGCCTTTGAGAGTTATCAGTTTGCAGTGCTGCCTTTGAGAGTTATCAATTTGCAGTGCTGCCTTTGTCATCATGTTGGAGTGCTGCCTTTGAGAGTTATCAATTTGCAGTGCAGCCTTTGAGAGTTATCAGTTTGCAGTGCTGCCTTTGTCATCATGTTGGAGTGCTGCCTTTGAGAGTTATCAATTTGCAGTGCTGCCTTTGTCATCATGTTGGAGTGCTGCCTTTGAGAGTTATCAGTTTGCAGTGCTGCCTTTGTCATCATGTTGGAGTGCTGCCTTTGAGAGTTATCAGTTTGCAGTGCTGCCTTTGTCATCATGTTGGAGTGCTGCCTTTGAGAGTTATCAATTTGCAGTGCAGCCTTTGAGAGTTATCAGTTTGCAGTGCTGCCTTTGTCATCATGTTGGAGTGCTGCCTTTGGGAGTTATCAATTTGCAGTGCAGCCTTTGAGAGTTATCAGTTTGCAGTGCTGCCTTTGTCATCATGTTGGAGTGCTGCCTTTGAGAGTTATCAATTTGCAGTGCAGCCTTTGTCATCATGTTGGAGTGCTGCCTTTGAGAGTTATCAATTTGCAGTGCAGCCTTTGTCATCATGTTGGAGTGCTGCCTTTGAGAGTTATCAGTTTGCAGTGCAGCCTTTGTCATCATGTTGGAGTGCTGCCTTTGAGAGTTATCAATTTGCAGTGCAGCCTTTGTCATCATGTTGGAGTGCTGCCTTTGAGAGTTATCAATTTGCAGTGCAGCCTTTGTCATCATGTTGGAGTGCTGCCTTTGAGAGTTATCAGTTTGCAGTGCAGCCTTTGTCATCATGTTGGAGTGCTGCCTTTGAGAGTTATCAATTTGCAGTGCAGCCTTTGAGAGTTATCAGTTTGCAGTGCTGCCTTCGAGAGTTATCAATTTGCAGTGCAGCCTTTGAGAGTTATCAATTTGCAGTGCAGCCTTTGAGAGTTATCAGTTTGCAGTGCTGCCTTTGTCATCATGTTGCAGTGCTGCCTTTGAGAGTTATCAATTTGCAGTGCAGCCTTTGAGAGTTATCAGTTTGCAGTGCTGCCTTTGTCATCATGTTGCAGTGCTGCCTTTGAGAGTTATCAGTTTGCAGTGCTGCCTTCGAGAGTTATCAATTTGCAGTGCAGCCTTTGAGAGTTATCAATTTGCAGTGCAGCCTTTGAGAGTTATCAGTTTGCAGTGCTGCCTTTGTCATCATGTTGCAGTGCTGCCTTCGAGAGTTATCAATTTGCAGTGCAGCCTTTGAGAGTTATCAGTTTGCAGTGCTGCCTTCGAGAGTTATCAGTTTGCAGATCTGCCTTTGATGGTCATTGACACTGTTGACAGTAGTATACACACATAGACTTTGTCTAATATTATATGAGGTTTTTTTGTGTATGTGAAATTTCAGGTTGCAATACTTGGTAGATTTTAAAAAGTAATGATTTTAAATTTGATATAAAATCATTTCTCATTGGATTGGTAATTTTATTTTATTTTTTTTATTTTTTTTTTTTTTTGTTGTATTAGTTTTGTGGTTTACAATTTTTACTTCATAACTTTTTTTCTACATACTATTATTAATTAGCTCGATTGATAGAGCATATATTTCATAAGTTATATGTTGCTTCTTACTGGACCAGATTTGAATTTCAAATTTAGGTTATTATTATTATTTTTTTCCAGAAATATTCAGCATAGAGATACTGTTTTACAGTAAAAATAATTATGAAAATTAATGCATTATTTCCATCACTGCATTAGTAGTAAAATTTTTATAAATGTTTTATCAAATGAATATCAATGAGGAAATTTATAAAAAAAATTATAAAAAAAAATAAATTATAATAATAATAATGATAAATTAATTGAAACCTGTCAGTTAATATGTATACTATGTATATTTTTATGTAACGTACCGTGACAAAAGGTACAATTGGCAAATTTTTGGCAAATGAGATTTTTGATAAAATGTTATGTCACATGTGATGGCATTAACAGTATTTAAGATGATTTTTTTGTTTTAATGCTTTTATCAATACAAGCTATTTGAAATTTGTCGAATTTATCTGCAGTTTTCACATAATTTTAAATTTTAATGGTGGCTTGTTGTAAAATGGTTTAGGTCACAGACTTATGATTCATGGTTTCTGGGTTGAAGCCCCAGCTGGACTGTGTGGTATGTACTTTAGCAAGGCATTTATTCTTACATCTCTTCAGTCTACTCAGCTGTCAACTGTATGGTTACTGACAAATAAGCTTTGGTTTGACTGATGTCTAAGGGAGATAACCTTTCTCTCGGCCTTCACATGACAGGATGAGCATTATCTTAATGACCCTGGAGGCTCGGGACGGTTTTTCTGAAGAGAAATTATACCTACCAGTAGCAAAGGAAATAAACAGGAAAGACATGGAGTTAGATCATTGATAATTTATTGTTTGAAGGGAGACATAATTATTTCTAATATTTGGAAAAAAAATTAATTATAGATGCCATGGAGAGTGTGAAGTATTGGAATTGTCGGAAAGTATTAATGGAATTTTGTAACAAAGAGATACAGTTGTAATATATATATTACACATTTAAGTAGAAAATACTAAATGTAATAGTATTAAACTTAGCTGTTATAATATTAAACAGATAATTTATATTGTGAAGGTTTTAGTGATATGATTATACAATGTATTACCACTTATCCCGCCATCATACTTCTTCAGTGTGTTTTGTAATAGATCATATATATATATATTTAAATGTAGATCATATTGTTTGCCCTCCCTTACCTAACATTTTGATTTTCTTTAAATTTCTAAGCTTATATTAAGCAATTTCTAGACACAAGTCATCAACAGAATTTTTTTTTTTGTAATTTGGATAGCTTTTATACTCTGACCCCTATTGACAATTGGTATCATCTATTATATTGAGTTTAGATTGTTCAACATAATAAATTAGGTGTGAAAATTTAGCTACTGTAAAATCAGAAAAATTTCACAAGAGACTAAAAATCACTAATGATTGAAATTATATATAATTGAGTTTTATTTTGGTCTTCCTGTATTTTGATATAAGCATAATAAAATATACAAATAGATAAGAACTCAAAAAATGTTCTCACATTTGAAAAGTATTTTTGTCTTTTTTCAAGAGATGCAACAATAAAAGTTGGTACGAGGTATTGAATTTCATTTTTGCTTGCTGTCAACAAACAACAAAAGAATAAACTTGATGTGAAAACTTTCTGATGAGTTGTAGAGTGATTTTTAAGTGAACTTATATGAAGTTTGTGTCCGTTATTGTGTTTATTTGTAACAAATATTTTATTATGTCTGTGGATTGGTTTATATGACATCTTTATCACTTACTCTTTAGTATTTCTGTAGTTAGTTAGCTATAGAAAAATAAAATATTAACATACACATGTTTCGTTATCTCTTAGTTTGTACTTATTCCTCCATGTAACTATTTTTATCACTTAGTTTCTACTGATAGTGTACTTATTCCAATCTCTTCATCTTTTTCCCTATGCAATCATGATTTCAAAAATTTTTTGGGGAAAAAATCTTGTATGCTAGAAAAAAAATTCTAGCCTAAAGTCACAGAAAATTATTAACTCATTTTTCTAAATACAGTAGAGATCTGATGTTAATGGTACACAGGAAGAATTAATTCAATGCCAGTATATCCCAATAGGTATAACACCATATATATGAAGAGGTATAATGCCATTATATATAAATAGCTATAATGCCAGTACATGCAAAGGTGAAAGTATACATATATACATGTATAAAACGGCTACAATGTCAGTTTATATGAACTGGTACATTGATATTACATATGAGTAGAAAGAACGCAGTATATATATATATATATATATATATATATATATATATATATATATATATGGAAATGGCTCAATGGCACTATCATTGGTTTTCAAGTCAAGATTATCAGTATAAACCTTTTATATAAGACCTTAAAATTGGATGTCTTGCTTCGTGCTTGGAGATAGACAAAAAAAAAAAAAAAAACAACAACAAAAACAAAAACTCTCACTACCTTTAGTATCTAATGAATCATGTGCTTCCCATTGACATTAGTGTAATAAGAAACTGTCCATACACAGTCAACCAGGATGCCTTTTGTCTCTGTTTGTCCATACAGTCAACCAGGATGCCTTCAGTCTCTGTTTGTCCATACAGTCAACCAGGATGCCTTTTGTCTCTTTTTGTCCATACAGTCAACCAGGATGTCTTCAGTCTCTGTCTACCCATGCACAGTCAATCGGGATGCATTCAGTCCCTGTCCATCCATACAGTCAACCAGGATGCCTTTTGTCTCTGTTTGTCCATACAGTCAACCAGGATGTCTTCAGTCTGTTTGTCCATACAGTCAACCAGGATGCCTTCAGTCTCTGTTTGTCCATACAGTCAACCAGGATGTCTTCAGTCTCTGTTTGTCCATACAGTCAACCAGGATGCCTTCAGTCTCTGTTTGTCCATACAGTCAACCAGGATGCCTTCAGTCTTTGCTTGTCCATACAGTCAACCAGGATGCCTTCAGTCTCTGTTGTCCATACAGTCAACCAGGATGCCTTCAGTCTCTGTTTGTCCATACAGTCAACCAGGATGCCTTTAGTCTTTGCTTGTCCATACAGTCAACCAGGATGTCTCCAGTCCCTGTTTGTCCATACAGTCAACCAGGATGCCTTCAGTCTCTGTTTGTCCATACAGTCAACCAGGATGTCTTCAGTCTCTGTTTGTCCAATACAGTCAACCAGGATGCCTTCAGTCTTTGCTTGTCCATACAGTCAACCAGGATGTCTTCAGTCTCTGTTTGTCCATACAGTCAACCAGGATGCCTTCAGTCTTTGCTTGTCCATACAGTCAACCAAGATGCTTTCAGTCTCTGTTTGTCCATACAGTCAACCAGAATGCCTTCAGTCTTTGCTTGTCCATACAGTCAACAAGGATGTCTTCGGTCTCTGTTTGTCCATACAGTCAACCAGGATGTCTTCAGTCTCTGTTTGTCTATACAGTCAACCAGGATGCCTTCAGTCTCTGTTTGTCCATACAGTCAACCAGGATGCCTTCAGTCTCTGTTTGTCCATACAGTCAACCAGGATGCCTTTTGTCTCTTTTTGTCCATACAGTCAACCAGGATGTCTTCAGTCTCTGTCTACCCATGCACAGTCAATCGGGATGCATTCAGTCCCTGTCCATCCATACAGTCAACCAGGATGCCTTTTGTCTCTGTTTGTCCATACAGTCAACCAGGATGTCTTCAGTCTGTTTGTCCATACAGTCAACCAGGATGCCTTCAGTCTCTGTTTGTCCATACAGTCAACCAGGATGTCTTCAGTCTCTGTTTGTCCATACAGTCAACCAGGATGCCTTCAGTCTCTGTTTGTCCATACAGTCAACCAGGATGCCTTCAGTCTTTGCTTGTCCATACAGTCAACCAGGATGCCTTCAGTCTCTGTTGTCCATACAGTCAACCAGGATGCCTTCAGTCTCTGTTTGTCCATACAGTCAACCAGGATGCCTTTAGTCTTTGCTTGTCCATACAGTCAACCAGGATGTCTCCAGTCCCTGTTTGTCCATACAGTCAACCAGGATGCCTTCAGTCTCTGTTTGTCCATACAGTCAACCAGGATGTCTTCAGTCTCTGTTTGTCCAATACAGTCAACCAGGATGCCTTCAGTCTTTGCTTGTCCATACAGTCAACCAGGATGTCTTCAGTCTCTGTTTGTCCATACAGTCAACCAGGATGCCTTCAGTCTTTGCTTGTCCATACAGTCAACCAAGATGCTTTCAGTCTCTGTTTGTCCATACAGTCAACCAGAATGCCTTCAGTCTTTGCTTGTCCATACAGTCAACAAGGATGTCTTCGGTCTCTGTTTGTCCATACAGTCAACCAGGATGTCTTCAGTCTCTGTTTGTCTATACAGTCAACCAAGATGCCTTCAATCTCTGTTTGTCCATACAGTCAACAAGGATGCCTTCAGTCTTTGCTTGTCCTGATGCCTTCAGTCTCTGTTTGTCCATACAGTCGACCAGGATGCCTTCAGTCTCTGTTTGTCCATACAGTCAACCAGGATGCCTTCAGTCTTTGCTTGTCCATACAGTCAACCAGGATGTCTCCAGTCTCTGTTTGTCCATACAGTCAACCAGGATGCCTTCAGTCTCTGTTTGTCCATACAGTCAACCAGGATGTCTTCAGTCTCTGTTTGTCCAATACAGTCAACCAGGATGCCTTCAGTCTCTGTTTGTCCATACAGTCAACCTGGATGCCTTCAGTCTTTGCTTGTCCATACAGTCAACCAGGATGTCTTCAGTCTCTGTTTGTCCATACAGTCAACCAAAATGCCTTCAGTCTTTGCTTGTCCATACAGTCAACCAGGATGCCTTCAGTCTCTGTTTGTCCATACAGTCAACCAGGATGCCTTCAGTCTTTGCTTGTCCATACAGTCAACCAGGATGCCTTCAGTCTCTGTTGTCCATACAGTCAACCAGGATGCCTTCAGTCTCTGTTTGTCCATACAGTCAACCAGGATGCCTTCAGTCTCTGTTTGTCCATACAGTCAACCAGGATGCCTTCAGTCTCTGTTTGTCCATACAGCCAACCAGGATGTCTTCAGACTCTGTTTGTCCATACAGTCAACCAGGATGCCTTCAGTCTCTGTTTGTCCATACAGTCAACCAGGATGCCTTCAGTCTTTGCTTGTCCATACAGTCAACGAGGATGCCTTCAGTCTCTGTTTGTCCATACAGTCAACCAGGATGCCTTCAGTCTTTGCTTGTCCATACAGTCAACAATGATGCCTTCAGTCTCTGTTTGTCAATACAGTCAACCAGGATGCCTTCAGTCTCTGTTTGTCCATACAGTCAACCAGGATGCCTTCAGTCTTTGCTTGTCCATACAGTCAACCAGGATGTCTCCAGTCCCTGTTTGTCCATACAGTCAACCAGGATGCCTTCAGTCTCTGTTTGTCCATACAGTCAACCAGGATGTCTTCAGTCTCTGTTTGTCCAATACAGTCAACCAGGATGCCTTCAGTCTTTGCTTGTCCATACAGTCAACCAGGATGTCTTCAGTCTCTGTTTGTCCATACAGTCAACCAGGATGCCTTCAGTCTTTGCTTGTCCATACAGTCAACCAAGATGCTTTCAGTCTCTGTTTGTCCATACAGTCAACCAGAATGCCTTCAGTCTTTGCTTGTCCATACAGTCAACAAGGATGTCTTTGGTCTCTGTTTGTCCATACAGTCAACCAGGATGTCTTCAGTCTCTGTTTGTCTATACAGTCAACCAGGATGCCTACAGTCTCTGTTTGTCCATACAGTCAACCAGGATGCCTTCAGTCTCTGTTTGTCCATACAGTCAACCAGGATGCCTTCAGTCTCTGTTTGTCCATACAGTCAACCAGGATACCTTCAGTCTTTGCTTGTCCATACAGTCAACCAGGATGCCTTTTGTCTCTGTTTGTCCATACAGTCAACCAGGATGTCTTCAGTCTCTGTTTGTCCATACAGTCAACCAGGATGCCTTCAGTCTCTGTTTGTCCATACAGTCAACCAGGATGTCTTCAGTCTCTGTTTGTCCATACAGTCAACCAGGATGCCTTCAGTCTCTGTTTGTCCATACAGTCAACCAGGATGCCCTTCAGTCTTTGCTTGTCCATACAGTCAACCAGGATGCCCCTAGTCTCTGTTTGTCCATACAGTCAACGAGGATGCCTTCAGTCTCTGTTTGTCCATACAGTCAACCAAGATGCCTTCAGTCTCTGTTTGTCTATACAGTCAACCAGGATGCCTTCAGTCTCTGTTTGTCCATACAGTCAACCAGGATGCCTTCAGTCTCTGTTTATCCATACAGTCAACCAAGATGCCTTCAGTCTTTGTTTGTCCATAGAGTCAACCAGGATGTCTTCAGTCTCTGTTTGTCCATATAGTTGACATGGATGCATTCTTTCTCTGTCAGTCCATAAAGTCAACCAGAATGCCTTCAGTCTCAGTCTGTGAATACAGTCAACCAGGATGTCTTCAGTCTCTGTCTTTCCACACAGTCAGTCAAAATGCCTTCAGTCTCTGTTTACCCATGCACATTCAACCAGGATGCTTTCAGTTTTTGTCTGTCCATACACAGTCAACCATGATGTCTTCAGTCTCTGCTTGTCCATACAGTCAACCAGAATATCTTCAGTCTCTGTTCACCCATGCACAGTCAACCAGGATATATCAGTTTTTGTCTGTCCATACACAGTCAACCATGATGTCTTCAGTCTTTGCTTGTCAATACAGTCAACCAGGATGTCTTTAATCTCTGTTAGTCAAAACAGTCAACTGAGATGCCTTCAGTCTCTGTCTATCAAAACACAGTCAACCAGGATGCCTTCAGTCTCTATCTGTCCATACAGTCAACCTTGATGCATTCAGTCTTGGTTTGTCCATAGTCAACCAGAATGCCTTCAGAGTCTGTCTACCCATGCACAGTCAATCAGGATGCCTTCAGTCCCTGTAAGTCCATACAGTTAACCAGGAAGCCTAGTCTCTGTCTATCCATACAGTCAAATAGGATGTCTTCAGTCTGTCTACCCATGCACAGTCAACCATAATGCCTACAGTATCTGTCTCCCCATACTGTCAACTGTGATGTCTTCAGTCTCTGTTTTTTCATACAAAGTCAACCAGGATGCCTTTAGTCTGCTTGTCCATACAGTCAACCATGATGTCTTCAGTCTCTGCTTGTCCATACAGTCAACCAGGATGCCTTCAGTCTCTGTCAGTACAGTCAACTATGATGCCTTCAGTGTCTGTCTTTCCATACAGTCAACCATGATGTTTTCAGTCTCTGCTTGTCCATAGTCAACCATGATGTCTTCCGTCTCTGCTTGTCCATACAGTCAACCAGGATGCCTTCGGTCTCTGCTTGTCCATAGTCAACCATGATGTCTTCAGTCTTTGCTTGTCCATACAGTCAACCAGGATGTCTTCAGTCTCTGTTTGTCCATACAGTCAACCATGATGTCTTCAGTCTTTGCTTGTCCATAGTCAACCATGATGCCTTCAGTCTCTGTCTGTCAGTACAGTCAACCATGATGCCTTCAGTGTTTGTCTTTCCATACAGTCAACCATGATGTCTTCAGTCTTTGCTTGTCCATACAGTCAACCAGGATGCCTTCAGTCTTTGCTTGTCCATACAGTCAACCAAGATGCCTTCGGTTTCTGTCAGTCCATACAAAATGAACCATTTTTTGAAAAAATAATACTAAAGTACATGTATTTATACTCATTAATGATATCTAAAACATTATTTTCATATGTAAATACAAGTTTTTGATAATTTTCGTTTTGAAAATACAACAATTTTTGTTTTGTTATCATTTAATATTTAATTGGTACTGTAAGTCGTCAGGTGATTCAGACATCAATGTCGTATCATCTGCATATAATAAAATTTAAAATCTTATATATATACACATCAAGTTTATTCTGAACATCGCAAGTTATTGTAGTAAGACCCGAGACATTATTTCGTAATAAAAATGATTCTAAATCGTTCAGATACAAAGCAAATAAAAAAGGAGAGAGACATACGAAATGGGTAGATCGCGATAACTCACTGTGACAAGATAGTAACAACTACCAGGTTGAACGCAAACCTTTTCACGCACAGTGAGCGAAAACACTACAGTAGGTCATCAGTTCGAAATTGTTAATCTAAACGTTTCAAAATATATAGCGCATTTTGTCATCGGAAATGCACCTACAAGATGCATCTTTATTTTTAAGAATATAGCATATAATACTGGCCATAAATTAGTACGGGTTAATCAGCACTTTAAGGATTTGGGTGAGGAAAAAAAAACCGATGTTGGAGGGATCGATTCCTGATTGGAATTTCAGATCATAGTTTTAATTTAGAAATAATCAATAAATCATTATATATATATATATATATATATATATATATATATATATATATATATATATATATAAACATATATATATATATAAACAGTGCAATTGTTTATCGGTAAAAACAAAAATCTTTTAATGTGCAGATTTTTCCCTGAATATTATTTGGTCTGCTTAGATTAACTATCGGCGTAAATGATTCCAGTCTTGATTGTCCGACTCAATATCAGACGTGTCAGACTCACGATCGAAAACGAGTTCGGGGTTTTCGGAACTTTTTCCACTCTTATCCGTATTGTAGTCACTTTGATACTCGAAATAAACATCCGAGGTAACCCGATTGCCATTACCATCAGTTATGTTTGACTTCTCAAAGTTTTATCAGCGTGACTGAGGTATTAGTGGGTGTCCGACCCACGATCACTTTATCCTAACTTCTTTTAAATTTTCGCGGGCAAATGACATCTTAGAATACGAAAGCGGAAGTAGTATCAGTGGCGAGCAAACGTCCTTATTTTTAGGATCAGTCAAAGGATGGCAGCCATGTGAAGACAACGGAGATTCATAGAACTTTAATATTGACATCAAACACACAATCTAGACACATTTATTTGGTTTATTTTCCCTTAGAATTCAGGAAGAGAAGATGTAATGAAGTCGTATTTATGGAGAATGCAAGGGAGGCAGTGTGTGGTATTTTCGGGATTACTTGTGCTTTCAGCAGTGTTTTTGTGTATTCATCTGTTAGGGGAAGTATCTCGTCTAGAAGAAGCAAGGGAGAGACTGGGTGAGTGATTTATTATAAGTTGATAAGAGTTTGATATTAACATTTATTTTGCAGCTCTAAATGTTGACGGGGGTCAAAGACTGGTCATATAAATGTCATATTACTTTGTTAATTGTTCGGGTTTTGGACAATGTTATGACCCAGATGTTTTATTATTATACAGGTATCATTATTTTATTTATTTATAATACTTACTTACCTACTTACTTACTTACTTACTTACTTTACTTACTTACTTTACTTACTTACTTACTTACTTACTTACTTACTTACTTACTTATTTACTTACTTACTTACTTAAGTAACTTACTACCTTACTACCTTACTCACTTATTTTTCTTATTCTTATTTATTTATTTATTTGTTTATTTATTATTTATTTATTTATTTATTTTTTTTTTATTTATTATTATTAACAATGAAGTCTCAAGTATTCTACCCATATTATTGGGAAAAAGTATTTTATCTGTTAAATGTGTTAAGTATAAACCTTTTTATTTGTAGTGAATACTAGAACAGAATCAAATGCTTTTGTAAAATTAATAAGGAAAGCCAAGTGAACAGGGCATATTGTGCCTTTTGGCTTTTGATATACTGCATAACTTCTAAATACTTGTGAACTAATTGTCAGTCAATTTTAATGTTAAAATTAAAAGTTTTATGTCATGCTATAAGCCTTAAATCATACCCCACTCCAGGGATTTTTCTGGCCATTTTGGGAAAGGGACCTTGGGATGAAATTGGGAAAATCATTGACAAAATCGACATTTTGGGAAAATTTTTCATTAAACTTTAAAAATTTTCACATTGTCAGCACATCAAATATTTTGCCTGTAATATTTACTATTTTGATACATGCTGGTAGTCACTCATTTGTACCAAATCAGCTCAGACATTAACACAATATCTTCATAGACTGGCTTCAATACAAACATCTGAGAAAGCTGTTTCATGAGTTGCTACCATTCTACCAGATCCTCATTGAGTATAATCAAAATGTGCATAAATACAGGTTATTATAAAGATATACAAGCTACACCAGAAAATATAGTTTTTCACTTTTTCTTAAGTTTCTCAAAGCAGGATCATTTGGGAATTTTTACCTAAAAAATTGGGAAAAATGTATGCTTTTTGGCATTGGGAATGGGTCCCTTTACCGGACCCTGTCAGTGGCCAGAAAAATCCCTGCACTCAGACTGACTCTTGTGGGTGTGAGAAAAATCTGTAATTTGCCTCGACTCCAGGTTTTATCCAGGCAGCTCCTATTTCCTCAACCATATCAGAACTGACCATTTCAGTATACATAAAAGAGCAGAAACACACATTAATTTTATTCCATTACACTCATAACTGACAGAAGTTATTTTTATTTATAAAGAAAATACACATTGGTAATATCAAAGGCTGACAAGTTAATTAAAAGCAATAGCTCATATCAAAACAAATTACTGACTGACGATATTTGTTGTAAAAAATATGACGAGTATGTTAATATTTGTGTTAGACTACAGTAGTCTATCTGTGGCTGGAGATTGTCAAAAATATCAATACCCCACTTGTAATATGGCTTGTCTGTAAGTAAATAACTATGTCTGATTTCATCTGGTACTGTAGATTATCACTCAGCATGACACTTATCTAGATTTAACTGTTTTACCAATGAGAAGACATTTTCAAGTTGATGTTTAAAATTTTCTTTTCTTTTTTTTTTTTTGGACCAAACCAAAACCTAACCGGTAGTTTTCAACCTACATCTAACTGGCAATTTTTTTTTTTTTTTTTTTTTTTTTTTTTTGTGGGTGGGGGGGGGGGGGGGATGAGGGTGCTTAAATGATAGTCTCTGACTTTAATTTATAGTTTGCTGAGTTGAAGTTGTTGTTGTTGTCTAGTTGTTGTTGTTGTTGTTGTTGTTGTTGTTGTTGTTGTTGTTGTTGTTGTTGTTGTTGATGATGATGATGATGAAGTATGAGTTTTTACCGTCAGATAAATTTGAGTCATAACAAAAGATAAGAACCCTTAGATTTAAAAATAGGTTGCAGGGCTTGACATTAACTTTTATACCTACTTGCCCAGTCGGGCAAATGCAACTGAAAATTCACTTGCCTGCCTAAATTTTTTACTTGCCCTACATTTTTTTGCCCTTTGGTTTTCTTTCATTTCAGGTCTTAAAATCTCTAAGAAAAGACCGAGTTAATCCTGTTTTAATCATTTACAGAAGACTGAATCAATCTTGTTTTATTAAACTGTTAATAAAATCTTCATGATTGATGTTAACTTATTGTTTTGACTTTACTCACTGTAGTTTTAATTCAGAGTGTGATAAAAAAAAAAAACTTATGGATAGTTATACCATCTTTAGTTTTATAAAGAGATGTTTCTTAAAAAACGACATATTGACTTGTTTTAATTCGACCATATTTGCAGTTTCTATTGTCAACAATAGACGAAAACGTATTCGGCGCTGTTTGGATTAAATTAAGTGATATAAATAGAATAAACCAATCAAATATCTCGTTTTATACATGTTACGGTTATTTACGACAGGTTCCCGATTTAAACTCTTAGAGTCATAGAAAATATACAGAAGTATGGTGTGCACTTTTAACATAAAAAATCAGGAAAAAAATCTCTCAGAATTTTATGTCAAAACAACAATTTTAATCATCTATGGCTAAAATTTTCACTTGCCCCTGTCGGACAAGTTTAATCTGAAGTTTACTTGCCCGACCGTCAGTTTTACTTGCCCGGGCAAGCGGACAACCGTTAATGTCGAGCCCGGGGTTGAGATAAATATTTTCTTCCCATATCTGCTCATGTGAGATAGGGTTTTCCCCTATGTGAGAAATGTGTATCTCACATGGGCTTGACGTCACAGTTACATGACAATCACAGTGATGTCATCCTTTGAGTAAATGATGTCATCTTGCGGGAAGATGACAGCCGGACCTCCAAAATTGAGAAATTTTAAATGCGTTTCAAATGTTAATACTCAGATTTTATAATAAATAACTTTTTCCAGTTTTTACATCTTGTATAAACCAAAATTAAGTATAGTCTATCCGATGGTCATATTTATTTTTATATAGAATGTTGAATAACAGAGTTAGATTTTTCAAACACGGCGGCCATGGATATGGTAAATCATATTTAAAGCCAAAAAAATGACATTAAAATGGAAGAAAAAGAATCCATTATGAGTTTTTCCATGCAGGATAGGGAAATCTCACCCTTGGGGTTGAATATTTATGTCAGAGACTCGGCAAGCCTTGTCTGAAATATTCAACCCCTCGGGTGAGATTTCCCTTAACAATTTGAAAAAAAATTAGGTCAATGAAAATTTTTATTTAAAACATTTATGTATATCTTTATTTAATTCTAAGATTCAGGCAAATGGACAGAAATGGACAGAAATAGACACATGACATTATTACTTAAAAAGTCATTTGAACTTAATGATCCCTGGATGTACTTGATATAAATCTCAGCATTACACAAAGTAGAACTTTATCAAGTTTTACTGTGTGAATTCAGATCTGTTTATAGACAGTTTTTGATACCTTTGGTGTTCGTTATTATAACTCTTCAAGTTAGCATGCAATGTTGGTAACTACATGTATGTATGATATTGATATTATATATATATATATATATATATATATATATATATATATATATATATATATATATATATAATATATATATATATATATATACTCTTTTTCTTTCTCTCTATCTGTCTCTCTCTCTCTCTCTCTCTCTTTATATATAAATATATATATATATATATATATATATATATATATATATATATATATATATATATATATATATATGTATATATATATACTGGTATTTAAATAATAATATATATAATATATATGTTTGTCTGCTTAGGAAATTCTTTGTTTTAGTTCCTCTCTCTCTCTCATCTCTCTCCTCTCCTCTCTCTCTCTCCTCTCTCTCTCTCCATCTCTCCTCTCATCCTCGTCTCCTCTCTCTCTCTCCTCTCTCTCCTCTCTTCTCTCTCTCCTCTCTCTCTGTTAGATCGACATTGGTGATTCATCTTTCATCTATACCTACATAAAGTTAATACGGTAGTTAATAAAATCTGACCAATGTCTGATCTGTGAGATTTCAATATTTATTGATGCCTTGCTTTAAAAAGTTGAAGGCCTCAGTGGCTGGGTTGTCTAAAGTGTGCACATACTAATCACAGTTCTATTCATCACCTAGGTTAAAATCCCCCTAAGCAGATCCTAGTGTGGGGAAGTTTTTAGTTCACTTGCTGAAGGTCATTGTTTTTCTCTTGGTGCTTCCGTTACCTCTTCCATCATTCAAGAAATGACTACCTCTATATATAAGTTAATAATCTTGACTGGGACATTACACATAACACCATTACTCCTGTCCACTCCTTTCTTTATACACTTTCGTAGGGCTGCAAAATTCCACTGGTACTGTGGTCTGACATGACTAGCTTTTTATTTTGGACTAATTGCTTTCAGATCACAGTGGAACACATGAGATTTTACCTCTTGGACTGGTAAAGTTTATATATGATGCTGGTCCATGACCATGATGAAAAGTAAATATTTAGATATGTTTAAATTTAATTTTATTTAAACTTTTAAATGATTGAGTCAACTAAAATATATTTATTATTTTTAATAAGTCATAAACTTTCATTTTCTGACTCTAAAAAAGGTTAACACAAATGTGAAAAAATACCAATATTATAGGGTTGTTATGTTACATGATAAAAACTGTTTCTTGTCTAAGAATTAATTAGCCTTGAATTTTCTCTTTAAAGAATACCAATAGAAATTGGTTCTTTTAATAGCCAATTTTGTAGAAGATAAGAAATAAAAAACAATTCCCCTTGTAGAAATAAGTCTGGGGTTTGATATTTTTATGATCAATTCCAGTAGGGCTATATATATCAGATAAACAGTTGGCACGGAAACAGTTTTGGAATTTTGGGATTTTTGCCTTCAATTTATTCAGACATGCCAGCAATAAATAAAGTCTTGTTTTTGTCTGAGCAGTGAGTGAATGATTGAAACAATTTATAAACTTCCTATACCAAGAAATTAGTTGTAATGATCTCAAGTCATAGCTCACCTGATACAAAGACCCGGGTAAAGTTTATTTGAAATTTTTGATAGACCGAATGAATGATAAATTGATAAAGTAAAACTCTGCTGTCAACATTTGTTCAGAAATAATGAAGGTTGATCGTAAAATTAGGAAATAATCAAGATAGCATGGAATAAAAATTGATTATTTATTTTATTTTATTTTGGCTGAAACATTTTACCACCTGGATGTTTTCAGGAGGGAAAGTGAAATTTCTGTAATAATATTTAGCAGAGCCTGTGGACAAATATTTTTTTACAGATAAAAACTATTTGAATATGCATGGTTTTCAACTAAACAGCATATAAGTCACCATGATGATGCAAACTAAAATGCTTTTCCTAATTACGGGTAATATATATATATATGTGTGTGTGTATATATCAGGCCTTCACAAACGCTGATTTTTAGCAAAAAACGCCGATTCAAACTTAAAAAAGCCGATTGAAAAATATCCGAATCGGCTTTTTTCCCCATTACAAAAAAGAATTTGTAAATATTGTAATATTTTAGAAGTTGAAAACGAACAACATGTTTTAATTGACTGTCATTCTTATAGCGATTTAAGATACTCACTTTTTAACCTATGTAATAATTTAAATTCCAATTTTAAAGATTTTAGCCCTTCGGATAAATTGAATTTTATTATGTCTTGTAATGTTGCCGAGGTCCAACAAAAACTTGGTATCTTTTTATTCAATATGATCACCAGACGTAGATGTTTTAATGCCTATTTATGATGTTTTAAGCGGTGACCAGCAGCCTTACTTTTTATACTCATACCCAACTATTTTATATGACCAAATATTTTAGCGCTATGAACAAATGTATGTTTTATATTTTCCCCATGTATTTTAATTATTGAATACAATTTGTAGTGTCTCGTAGGTCAGATATGGCCGGATATAAAAATTTTATAAGGGTTTTTATATACATGTATGTATGTGAACTTTGAATTTTTATATGTGACACTTAAATAAAATAAATTATTATTATTATTATTATTAATAATAAGACAAAATCTGATTAAATATTCTTTAATACCGGCTTGTTAACAATTAAAAGTACGCAGGACAGTGTCACGATTCACTAAACTTCCCTATTCACAGGTAATTACCTAATACCTTACAAGTTAATTGATTACTAGTGGCTTCACCTGTTCTAGAGTATACAAACACATACACGTGCCTGATCGATCCAGTTAATAACCTCCCCTGAATTCTATATACAAGAGCTGATTAGATTGATAACGACCGTTTTCGGGTTACCAACAACAAGATCACGGCATTACACGTACCCTTTGCCGATCGTGGGGGGGGGGGGGGGGGGGGGGGGGATGTTGATGTACCCTTTACCTACTGCCGATTGACCTTACCGGCATTTGTGGAGCCCTGGTATATATATATATATATATATATATATATATATATATATATATATATATGTGTGTGTGTGTGTGTGTATATATGCTTAAGGAAATAAAAGGATACTTGAATTTTAAGGTCATCAGACACATCTTACCATACCTACATACCTATTCTTTTACAAAATATAACATGCACACAGGAGACAGGTATTAGGCCTTTAGCTAGTTAAAATTTGGATCCCAGGTCCCTTCGTACTAGACAGCCATCCATCTGACAGCTCACATAAACTAAGACCCCAAAGGGCCATTAATATTTCATAGCCTTCAACTAGGGAAATCGGATAATTCAACCAACTAGAAAAGCGTAAAGGTAGATAACGATTTTATTAAGCATTACAGTAGTCTAGATAATACATAATTACACCTGTATCATGATTATCTCTGATAGATATATTGGTAATCATTAATTCTGTTTATTTATATATATACATTATATGCTTTGTTATGCTTTGTTTAACATCAAGAGTTAATGGGTGATCTTTGTCTATGATGTCTTATGATTTTATCTATACATCCCGCTTAGCTATATATATATTATATATATATATATATATATATATATATATATATATATATATATATATATTATATATATATATATATATGTATGTAATATATATCTGTATATATATCATATGATACATTAAACAGAAACACAAATATTAGTGTTATATACTGTAAGTCAGATATCAGAGTACAGTAAAACTTTTATTCACTGATCATTTTGGTCCATTAGATTTCGTCAATACAAAGGGGATTGGTAGTAAATCTTACTAAGGGGCTTGGAAGTAAATCTTACTAAGGTATTTGGTAGTAAATCTTCCTAAGGGGCTTGGTAGTAATTCTTACTAAGGGGATTGGTAGTAGATCTTACTGAGGGGTTTGGTAGTAAATCTTACCAAGGGGATTGGTAGTAAATCTTACCAAGGGGATTGGTATTTAATCTTACTAAGGGGCTTGGTAGTAAATCTTACCAAAGGGATTGGTAGTAAATCTTACTAAGGGGATTGGTAGTAAATCTTACTAAGGGGTTTGGTAGTAAATCTTACTAAGGTGTTTAGTAGTAAATCTTACTAAGGGGCTTGGTAGTAAATCTTACTAAGGGGCTTGGTAGTAAATCTTACTAAGGGGTTTGGTAGTTAATCTTACTAAGGGGCTTGGTAGTAAATCTTACTAAGGGGTTTGGTAGTTAATCTTACTAAGGGGTTTGGTAGTAAATCTTACTAAGGGGTTTGGTAGTAAATCTTACTAAGGGGTTTGGTAGTTAATCTTACTAAGGGGCTTGGTAGTAAATCTTACTAAGGGGTTTGGTAGTTAATCTTACTAAGGGGTTGGTAGTAAATCTTACTAAGGGGTTTGGTAGTTAATCTTACTAAGGGGTTTGGTAGTAAATCTTACTAAGGGGTTTGGTAGTAAATCTTACTAAGGGGCTTGGTAGTAAATCTTACTAAGGGGTTTGGTAGTAAATCTTACTAAGGGGCTTGGTAGTAAATCTTACTAAGGGGTTTGGTAGTAAATCTTACTAAGGGGTCTGGTAGTAAATCTTACAAAGGGGTTTGGAGCTAAATTCAGGGAGACATGAAAATAAAAAACCTAAAACAAATAGACTTGAGAACTTCAAAATACAGTGTTGATAATCAAGCCGATAGAATTATGGAATAAAACATTACAAAAAGGTTAAATTAACTATATTGTATGCATCATAATTGTGCTTTTAGAATAGGGATCAGAAAAAAACAGCTAAAGCCCTGAGGATGTGGATTTTAGTCATTTTTTATATACAATATAACAAGCTGTGCATGTATATGGTTCTTAAAAAATGTAGGTTATTTTTTAGTTTAACTTATAGACTTGTACAAAGACATTCCAAAGACAATCCAAGGGCATTTAAATATATTTCCCCTCTCTTGGTCTCTTTCCTCCCCCCCCCCCCCCCCCCCCCCCCATTTTGACATAGTTGTACAAAAAAAAAGAATGTAAGAATGAGAGAAAGAGAGAGAGAGAGATGACAATAAAGAGGGAGATTTATTAGTCAATACCCTACAATATGGGGGGACTCTTTTTACTTGAGGACATGTCATGTACTGACATAACCTATTCTATGCATTCTAAACCTACTACCAAGTCAATGTGGAAACACAAAAATTTATAACATTGTCCTTACATGGAAAATAATAAGGTGATTAAATGTCCTAAAATCACTTAATATTGCTCTCTCTCTCTCTCTCTCTCTCTCTCTCTCTCTCTCTCTCTCTCTTTCTCTCTCTCTCTCTCTCTCTCTCTCTCTCTCTCTCTCTCTCTCTCTCTCTCTCTCTCTCAGTGACTTTGAAATTGCTATAATTTATACCTATGCAATGTTTAGATATCAATTAACAGTTTATATTCTATAATTTAAGTTTACAACTACACCACAGTTCATTGATTTTTAGCTCACCTGACCGAAAGGTCATGTGAGCTTATGGCATGGCGCGGCGTGTGTATGTGCATGCGTGCGTGCATGTGTGCGTGCGTGCGTCGTTAACACCTATTTTGGACTTCTCCTCCAAAACTGCTGGACAGATTTCAATGATACTTGGTCAGAAGCATATATGGGCCGGTTGCAATTCAGATTTGTTCATGGCGTTGCCATGGCTACCAAAACTAGGTCAAGGTGACCTAGGGGTCCAAAAATCTTAAAAAATCTTCTTCTCTAAAACCGATGATGCGAGAAAAAATCTGATGTGATATTTGGCTTCTCTAGGGTCTTAAGCCTATAGTTTGTTCATTTCATGTAATTTGGTTGAAAAATGGGTTACGCGTTTTTGCGTTTAATTTTAAAAATTTCGTAAAATGGCTTCAAATTGTTTTAACTTGACTACTTGAACAGATAATGACATGGGGTTTTCAGTTTTGACTTTTTCTTAAAATAACCTTCAAAATGGGGTCAAGGTCAAAGTTCAAGGTCATGACCTAGTTTGTTATTTTGCAGTTTTAGGCTATTTTCTTCAAAAATTTTAAAGATATATAATATCAAAACATTGTGAAAATGTTCAGAATGACAAAATTCTAAAAGATACAAAGTTTCGTAACTATATGATAATGCATATAGGAGTTGTTGCCCCTGAAATGTTATTTTTTGCTTATAAAAACTTAAATTCTGCATTAGCTTGAAAACTATTAACTTTTTGCATAGGCATATATATTAGAATATTGTAGGTATTGACATGACAATCATTTTAATATATGACTCAAGGTCATACGTTCAAAGGTCAAGGTCATAGGTGCATAAAAAGCCTGAAATTGTAAATTATCTTGGAAACTATTTAACCTTTTGTATAGGCATGTATATTAGAATATTGTATGTATTTTTGCCAATGATTTGGGCCATATCCTCAGGTGAGCGTTAAGGCCCATGGGCCTCTTGTTTTTTTTTCAGACAGAAATCGAGACAGACTATGCCTGTAAATTGACTCTGTGTTGTGATTTTGAAATTTAAAACTAGTAATGAACTTTTTTTCTAATTGGATTTAAATAGGCCAGTATTTTACCTATGGTATGTAGGAGACTTTAGAATTAATTTCTCATTATTTTGAATTTATCAAGCATTGTTTAGTGTATAATGATTTATAAATCCCCTCTTATCTGTATAATAACTAGACTGTCTTTACCTGGCTGGTTGTGATTAATGATTTTTACAGGTATTTTAATATTTGTGTATTTTCCTTTATTTGGATGAAGTAGATATATTAGTTTGAACTGTTTTTGTTGCCCGAAAAGGGAGTGTTTTACAGTGGTAATGGTGTTAAATGTCCCAGTCAAGAATCTTGTTTATTTTAAGGTGACCATTTCTGGTATAGTGGTATTGATCAACAACATATTGATCTGCCAAAGTGGGTGGCATATATGTACTTTATGGGAACAAATCACATAGCACATACTGCCACTTGGGCTCTTTATTAGGAACAGAGCAAATAGCACATAGGCTTTTTATGAGGGATAGAGGAGTAGACATCATATAGGAGAACAGCAGATAGCACATAGGCTCTTTATTAGGAATACAGTAGATATCACATAGGCACTTTATTAGGAACACAGTAGATATCACATAGGAACTTTATTAGGAATAGAGCAGATAGCACAGGAATACAGTAGATATCACATAGGCACTTTATTAGGAACACAGCAGATATCACATAGGAACTTTATTAGGAATAGAGCAGATAGCACAGGAATACAGTAGATATCACATAGGCACTTTATTACGAACAGAGCAGATATCACATAGGCACTTTATAAGGAACACAGCAGATATCTAATAGACACTTAAATATTGGGAACAGAGCAGATATCACATAGGCTCTTTATTAGAAACACAGCAGATATCACATAGGCACTTTATTAGGAACACAGCAGATATCACATACATGTAGGCACTTTATTAGGAACACAGTAGATATGACATAGGCTCTTTATTAGAAACACAGCATATAGTACATAGGCTCTTTATTAGGAACATGGCAAATACCACATAGGCTGTTTATTACGAACACAGAAGATATCACATAGACACTTTATTAGGAACACGTACAGCAGATATCATATCACATAGGCTTTTTAGCTCACCTGAGCTGAAAGCTCAGATGAGCTATTGCTATCCATCTCCATCCGTCGTGCGTAAACTTTTTACATTTTAATCTTCTCCTCCAAAACCACCAGACCAAATTTAATGAAACTTGGTAACCATCATGCCTGGGTGAAGCCCTTTCAGATTTGCACAAATGAAGGAGTTATGTCCCCTTGGGGCCCCACAAGGGGGGAAAAAGTAAAAAAGTTTAAAAATCTTCTCCTTTGAATCTACAAGAGATATGCCTTAGTTATTTCATTTATAACATCCTTAGGTCTTCTATTTTCAGATTTGCACAAATGATAGCCATGGGGCCAAAAATGGGGAAATTGTAAGGCACTGAGTGGGGAAATTGCTAGAAATTATATATTTGTCACTATATCTTCAAAACTATCAACTTTTTGTATAGGCATGTATATTAGAATATTGTAGGTATTGACATGACAATCATTTTGATATATAGTTCAAGGTCATATGTTGAAAGGTCAAGGTCACAGCTGCAGAAGAAGACTTAAATTGCTAATTATCTTGAAAACTATTAACTTTTTGTATAGACATGTAACTAGAATATTGTAGGTATTGAAATGAGAAACATTTTGATATATGGTTCAAGGTAATATGTTGAAAGTTCAAGGTCACAGCTGATAAAGAAGACTGAACTTGCTAATTATCTTGAAAACTATTAACTTTTTGTATAGGCATATATAGTAGAATATTGTAGGTTTTGCAACAACGATGATTTTGATATATGGTTCAAGGTCATATGTTGAAAGGTCAAGGTCACAGCTGCAACAGAAGACTTAAATTGCTTATTATCTTGAAAACTATTTAGTTTTTGTATAGGCATGTATATTAGAATATTGTAGGTATTGACATGATGATCATTAGCTCAACTGGCTAAAGCCAGATGAGCTTATGGCATGATGCATGCGTGCGTGCGTGCGTCCGTTAACAGCAAAAACTCAGAAACTACTGGGCCAATTTTAGCAAAACTTTGCAGGAATGATCCTAAGAAGGAGTAGATGAAAATTTTTACAATTGGTTTCCATGGCAACCAAAAGTAGGTCACAGCGACCTAGAATGTAAAAAACCTAAAATAAGCTTCTTCTCTGAAACCATAGGTTATATTCAAAATCTGATGTGATATTTAGCTTCTAGACACCCTTAAACATGTAGGTTGTACATTTCATGAAATTCTGTCAAAAACTAGGTTACGCGTTTTTAGCGTTTTTCTGTCGTACTTCGTAAAAAGTGAAAATAAGGCTTATAATGGAAAATCAACTTTGAAAATCTTCTTCTCTGACACCATGAAGCCTTAAGCTTTCATATTTGGCAGTTAATATCAGCTTGAGCCCCTTTACCAAGTTTGTACAAATGGTGGCCCCCGGTCCATTTTTGGCCCCACCCCAGGGGTCCATATATCAGCATATGCATATATGGCTCATAATGGAAATCAACTTTGAAAATCTTCTTCTCTGAAACCATGAAGCCTTAAGCTTTCATATTTGGCAGTTAATATCAGCTTGAGCCCCTTTACCCAGTTTGTACAAATGGTGGCCCCCGGTCCATTTTTGGCCCCACCCCAGGGGTCCATATATCAGCATATGCATATATGGCTCATAATGGAAAATCAACTTTGAAAATCTTCTTCTCTGAAACCATGAAGCATTAAGCTTTCATATTTGGCAGTTAATATCAGCTTGAGCCCCTTTACCAAGTTTGTACAAATGGTGGCCCCCGGTCCATTTTTGGCCCCACCCCAGGGGTCCATATATCAGCATATGCATATATGGCTCATAATGGAAAATCAACTTTGAAAATCTTCTTCTCTGAAACCATGAAGCATTAAGCTTTCATATTTGGCAGTTAATATCAGCTTGAGCCCCTTTACCAAGTTTGTACAAATGGTGGCCCCCGGTCCATTTTTGGCTCCACCCCAGGGGTCCATATATCTGCATATGCATATATGGCTTATAATGGAAAATCAACTTTGAAAATCTTCTTCACGAAACCCTGAAGCCTTAAGCTTTCATATTTGGCAGTTAATATCAGCTTGAGCCCCTTTACCAAGTTTGTACAAAAGGTAGCCCCCGGTCTATTTTTGGCCCCACCCCAGTGGTCCATATATCTACATATGCATATATGGCTTATAATGGAAAATCAACTTTGAAAAACTTCTTCTCTGAAACCATGAAGCCTTAAGCTTTCATATTTGGCAGTTAATATCAGCTTGAGCCCCTTTACCAAGTTTGTACAAATGTTGGCCCCCGGTCCATTTTTGGCCCCACCCCAGGGGTCCGTATATCAGCATATGCATATATGGCTCATAACGGAAAATCAACTTTGAAAATCTTCTTCTCTGAAACCATGAAGCCTTAAGCTTTCATATTTGGCAGTAAATATCAGCTTGAGCCCCTTTACCAAGTTCGTACAAATGGTAGCCCCCGGTCTATTTTTGGCCCCACCCGAGGGGTCCATATATATATGCATATGCATATATGGCTTAAAATGGAAAATCAACTTTGAAAATCTTCTTCTCTGAAACCATGAAGCCTTAAGCTTTCATATTTGGCAGTTAATATCAGCTTGAGCCCCTTTACCAAGTTTGTACAAATGGTGGCCCCCGGTCTATTTTTGGCCCCACCCAAGGGGTCCATATATCTGCATATGCATATATGGCTTATAATGGAAAATCAACTTTGAAAATCTTCTTCTCTGAAACCATGAAGCCTTAAGCTTTCATATTTGGCAGTTTATATCAGCTTGAGCCCCTTTACCAAGTTTGTACAAATGGTGGCCCACGGTCCATTTTTGGCCCCACCCCAGGGGTCCATATATCTGCATATGCATATATGGTTTATAATGAGATATCAACTTTGAAAATCTTCTTCTCTGAAACCATGAAGCCTTAAGCTTTCATATTTGGCAGTTAATATCAGCTTGAGCCCCTTTACCAAGTTTTTACAAATGGTGGCCCCCGGTCCATTTTTGGCCCCACCCGAGGGGTCCATATATCTGCATATATATATATTGGAAATCAAATTAAAAAATTTTCTTCTCTGAAACTGTAAGGCATAATGCTTTTATATTTGGCATTTAACATCAGCTCAAGTCCCTTTACCAAGTTTGTACAAATGGTGGCCCCTGGGCCATTTTTGGTCCCACCCTAAGGGCCAATATATCTACATATGCATATATGGGAAATCAAATTTAAAAATCTTCTTCTCTGAAACTGTAAGGCTTTAAGCTTTCATAATCAGCTCAAGTCCCTTTACCAGGTTTGTACAAATAAAGGCCCCTGGGCCATTTTTGGTCCCACCAAGGGGCACATATATCTACATATACTTATATGGGAAGTCAAATTTAAAAATATTCTTCTCTGAAACTGTAAGGCCTACAGCTTTTATATTTAGCATTTAACGTCAGCTCAAGTCTCTGTACTGAGTTTATATAAATGAAGGCACAAGAACCATTTTTGTCAGTTGAGCTCCACAGGCCCTTTTGGGCCTCTTGTTTTGATATATGGGTCAAGGTTATATGTTGAAAGGTCAAGGTCACAGCTGCAGAAGATGACTTAAATTGCTTTTTATCTTGAAAACTATTGAGTTTTTGTATAGGCATGTATATTAGAATATTGTAGGTATTGACATGATGATCATTTTGATATATGGGTCAAGGTAATATGTTGAAAGGTCAAGGTCACAGCTGCAGAAGATGACTTAAATTGCTAATTATCTTGAAAACTATTACTTTTTTGTATAGGCATGTATATTAGAATATTGTAGGTATTGACATGACGGTCATTTTGATATAGGGTTCAAGGTTATATGTTGAAAGGTCAAGGTCATATCAACATAGGAATACTAATATTATTAATTATCTTGAAAGCTATTAATTTCATGCATAGTCATGTATATTAGAATATTGTAGGTATTGACATGACAATCATATATGGTTTGAAGTCATATATGTTCAAAGGTCAAGGACATAGCTGCATAATTATACTGAAATTGATTAATGATTGCACTACAGTTACTTCACGCATATTTTATAAGGTACTTAAAAATGAAAAGTTAGTGGATATATTTCTGATTAAGTTTTGTGGGAGTTCTTAACTTGAGAAAACTTGTAAAGTTTCTGTACTTAATATATTGTCTATTGCACTTTGCAAACAATATTAGACATATCTTCAGGTGAGCGTTAAGGCCCATGGGCCTCTTGTTATTAGAAACACAGCTTATAGCACATAGGCTCTTTATTGGGAACACAGCAGATATCACATAGGCACTTTATTAGGAACACAGAAGATATCACATAGGCTCTTTATTAGAAACACAGCAGATATCACATAGGCACTTTATTAGGAACACAGCAGATATCACATAGGCACTTTATTAGGAACACAGAAGATATCACATAGGCTTTTTATTAGAAACACAGCATATAGCACATAGGCTCTTTATTAGAAACACAGCAGATATCACATAGGCACTTTATTAGGAACACAGCAGATATCACATAGGCACTTTATTAGGAACACAGCAGATATCACATAGGCACTTTATTAGGAACACAGAAGATATCACATAGGCTTTTTATTAGAAACACAGCATATAGCACATAGGCTCTTTATTAGAAACACAGCAGATATCACATAGGCTCTTTATTAGAAACACAGCAAATACCACATAGGCTCTTTATTAGGAACATGGCAAATACCGCATAGGCTCTTTATTAGGAACATGGCAAATACCGCATAGGCTCTTTATTAGGAACACAGCAGATATCACATAGGCACTTTATTAGAAACACAGCATATAGCACATAGAATCTTTATTAGGAACACAGCAAATAACACATAGGCTCTTTATTAGGAACATAGCAAATACCACATAGGCTCTTTATTAGGAACATGGCAAATACCGCATAGGCTCTTTATTAGGAACACAGCAGATATTACATAGGCACTTTATTAGAAACACAGCATATAGCATATAGGATCTTTATTAGGATCACAGCAAATACCACATAGGCTCTTTATTAGGATCACAGCAAATACCACATAGGCTCTTTATTAGGATCACAGCAAATACCACATAGGCTCTTTATTAGGATCACAGCAAATACCACATAGGCTCTTTATTAGGAACATGGCAAATACCACATAGGCACTTTATTAGAAACACAGCATATAGCACATAGGCTCTTTATTAGGAACACAGCAGATATCACATACCTGCTCTTTCAGACATTGTTTTTTTTTTTGGTACACAGGAAGTACTTTATTTACTGTACTCGAAACTAAGTCAGAGAAAACTAACACAGAAAAGGTTGACCATTTGAAGTATTGATTATCAGTGGTTTATTTTATAGTGTAGGGGTGATTGATTATTTTGCTGTCTGTGTTAGACTCTTTAAGTCAGTTTAATGGTAAAATCTATAAAACAGGTATTAATGAAAGAGACAAAGATATAACAACCAGACTTATTACATTGACTTGGCTAAGAAACCAGACATTTTGTAATTACTTTTTATATGTAGTGCCATTGGCCAATATCTGTAACAGCATCAGTCCATCTTGGCCATAAATGATATAGATTAAGATTCATTTTTTAGACACAAATGCTATAGATTAAGATACATTTTTAAGACACAAATGATATAGATTAAGATACATTTTAAGACACAAATGAAATATATAAAGATACATTTTTTAGACACAAATGCTATAGATCAAGATTCATTTTTTAGACACAAATGATATAGATAAAGATACATTTTTTAGACACAAATGATCAGGACTTTACAAACGCCGATTTTTGACGAAAAACGCCAATTCAGACTTAAAAAAGCTGATTGAAAAATGTCCAAATTCAGCTTTTTCCCCCATAGTAGTTAAGACAAAATCTTATTAAAACTATTTAATGTTCACAGTCATTCAAGTGACTGATTGTAGTTAATAACCTCCCCTGATTCTATATACAAGAGCTGACTAGATACGACTGTTTTTCGGGTTACCAACAACACCATAATCACGACATTACATGTGGTTTTTTAATCTGGATCATTTGTTGTTTCTGTTATATGTGGATATATTTTTATAGTTACCAGTGATGGGATTTTTGCAAGATATTAATACGTGGTATCTATGAACATTTATCTATATATGCGACATTGTTACACATCGACTTATAATTTATAATTAAAATGACAGATACCCCGATGTCCCAAACACAGGTGCCTTCGGAATGGTTATTTAAGCAAAAATAAATTTTAGTTTACAATCTATGTAGGGACTTTTTTTACCTGATAACAAAACGTACTTATCTATTTACGCATATGTATTCTGTAGAAACTATATAAATGGTAAAAAGTCTTTAAGTTCTATCTGATATTGGCATCCTTAAACTTAACTGGCTGTTATTTTTAACCAATCAGACTAAAGACATCAACTTTATGTTTGTTATTCGACTGGTAAGTTGTTCTCAACTTAACAGTGTTTTTAGAAGTGAAAAGTGTGTTGAGCACTTTACCAGTCGAATGTCAAATACAAAACTATATTTTGTGATCCGATTGGTCAAAATTAAAGGTGGGAAAATATCGTTTAATGGAAGAGCCTCTTGCTAAACGGAAAATGATCAGTCAAATACGGCTAATGACTCTCAAAAGTAATGCAGTCAAATAGTTACCTAAAACTCAACAGGTTGTAGTTAGGTGCATTGTCAACAGAAATTTCAGCACATTTTCAGCTCACTTGACCGAAAGGTCATGTGAGCTTATGGCATGGCGCAGCGTGTGCTTGTGTGCGTGCGTGCATACATGCGTGCGTCGTTAACACCTATTTTCGACTTCTCCAAAACTACTGGACAGATTTCAATGATACTTAGTCAGAAGCATATATGGGTCAGTGCAATTCAGATTTGTTCATGGCGTTACCATGGCTACCAAAACTAGGTCAAGGTGACCTAGGGGTCCAAAAATCTTAGAAAATCTTCTTCTCTGAAACCAATGATGGGAGAAAAAATCTGATGTGATATTTGGCTTCTTTAGGGTCTTAAGCCTATAATTTGTTTAATTCATGAAATTTGGTCAAAAAATGGGTTACACGTTTTTGCGTTTAATTTTAAAAATTTCGTAAAAGGCTTCAAATTGTTATAACTTGACTATTTGAACAGATATTAACATGCGGTTTTCAGTTTTGACTTTTTCTTGAAATGACCTTTAAAATAGGGTCAAGGTCACAAATCAAGGTCATGACCTAATTTTTCTTGCAAATTTTAAGAGATATATGAATTCAAAACATTGTTAAAATGTTCCCCATGACAAAATTCAAAAAGGTACCAAGTTTCGTAACTATATGATAATCCATGTAGGAGTTGTTGCCCCTGAAATGTTATTTTTGGCTTTTAAATACAAAAATTGTGCATTAGCAAAAACTATATTATTTTTATATAGGCATGTATATAAGAATATTGTAGGTATTGTGACAACAATCATTTTGATATATGGTTCAAGGTCATATGATCAAAGGTCAAGGTCACAGCTGCAAAAGAAGACATAAATTGTTAATTATCTTGAAAACTATTAACTTTTGGTATAGGCATCTATATTAAAATATTGTAGGAATTGAAAATGGCGATCATTTTGCTATATGGTTCAAGGTCTTATGTTCAAAGGTCAAGGTCACAACTGCAAAAGAAGACTTAAATTGCTAATTCTCTTGAAAACTATTAACTTTTTGTATAGGCATATATATTAGAATATTGTAGGTATTGATATGATGATCATTTTGATATATGGTTCAAGGTCATATGTTCAAAGGTCAAGGTCACAGCTGCAAAAGAAGACTTAAATTGCTAATTATCTTGAAAACTATTAACTTTTTGTATAGGCATGTATTAAAATATTGTAGGAATTGACTTGGCGATCATTTTGATATATGTTTCAAGGTCATATGTTCAAAGGTCAAGGTCACAGCTGCAAAAGAAGACTTAAATTGCTAATTATCTTGAAAACTGTTAACTTTTTGTATAAGCATATATATTAGAATATTATAGGTATTGCAGCTATGATCGTTTTGATACATGGTTTAAGGTAATGTGTTCAAAGTTCAAGGTCATAGCTGCAAAAGAAGACATAAATTGCTAATTATCTCTAAAACTATTAACTTTTTGCATAGACACATATATTAGAATATTATAGGTATTGTGACAACGGTATATGTTCAAAGATCAAGGTCACAGGTGCAAAAGAAGACATAAATTGCTAATTATCTCGAAAACTATTAACTTTTTGTATAGGCATATATATTAGAATGTTGTAGGTATTGCAGCAATGATCATTTTGATTTATGGTTCATGGTCATGTGTTCAAAGATCAAGGTCACAGCTGCAAAAGAAGACTTAAATTGCTAATTATCTTGAAAACTGTTAACTTTTTGTATAGGCATATATATCAGAATGTTGTAGGTATTGCAGCAATGATCATTTTGATTTATGGTTCATGGTCATGTGTTCAAAGGTCAAGGTCATAACTGCAAAAGAAGACATAAATTGCTTATAATGTTGAGAACTTTAACTTTTTGTATAGGCATGTATATTAGAATATTGAAGGTAGATCTATTGATATGGTGATCATATATGGTTCAAGTTCATATATGTTCAAAGGTCAAGGACATAGCTGCATAAGTATACTGAAATTTTTTAATGATTTGGAAATTATTCATTGCATTACAGTTACTTCTTGCATTTTATATATGCTACTTATAAATGAAATGTGACTGGATATATTTCTGATTAAGTTTTGTGGGAGTTCTTAACTTGAGAAAACTTTAAAGTTTCTGTACCTAATATATGGTCTTTTGTGCTTTGCAAACAATTTTGGACATATCCTCAGGTGAGCGTTAAGGCCCATGGGTCTCTTGTTTTAGAAAAAATTAAGCATTTGTAATAAAAAAGATTGACCTATTCTGCTTCTAAACAAAATTTTGCACCAAAACTTCAAAAAAAAAATCTTTTTATTTTACAGAGAGAGCAGTAGCACAGTTAAAATATGATGATGTTGGTGTTGGACATCCAAGGCATCTCTCAGCTGCAGATAACGGAGGACAGGTAAATCCAGACTTTTTATGTGCTGTTATTACTGTGATTTATAGTTCATTGTACATAGTGTTTATATCATAAATGAAGACTGTCAGCTATTTCTGATGACTCAGTGTTAGTTAACATGTATGTTGTATGTGGTGACAATAAGCATACATGTCAAGTGTTGGTATTTCCTCACTAGTACAATCTGCCCAAGTGGCATTTGAACTGTGATGACAAGAGATCATGATCACTGGTTACCAAGGCCTGAAGGAGGAAAATAGTCATATAGAGGCCCCAAGTAAGAAAAAGAGTCATGTTAAGACCCTAAGTATGTAAGAAGTCATATTGAGGCCCCAAGTTAGCAAATAGTCATATTGAGGCCCAAGTTAGCAAATAGTCATATTGAGGCCCCATATAAGCAGATAGTCATATTGAGGCCCTAAGTAAGCAAATAGTCATATTGAGGCCCAAAGTTAGCAAATAGTCATATTGAGGCCCTAAGTTAGCAAATACAGTATAACCTGTAATAGCGTCCACCTCTATATCACGTCCACCTGTCTATAGCGTCCAGTCTAAAGTATCCCCAATCGATTTTACTATATAAAGACCCCTTGTATAGCGTCCACCTGTCTAATGCATATAGCGTCCACCTATTTCAGTCCCGATCGGCATTAAATTTGTGTATAACGTCCACTTTTCGGCTGATCAAGGGGCATAACTCATATTTTTCAACACAACCGGAAGTATTGGTGTCAGAGATTTTCTTCTTTCAAGTTAAATTTCAAAGCGAAACAATGTGTTTGACATGCCGACATTGTGTTTATTATTCCCAATTGGGTACAGGAAGAGCGTGGATCGATTAATTACAATGGATATTATGACTCCTGGATATATTTAAAAATATGAATGGCGAGAACCGCCGCCGATGTTTTCTTAACAGTTAAACGGCATGGTCTTGATTTACTCAGCATGTACATGTCAAGGTGTCAACTTATTATCCTTTGTGATAAATTAACAGGGTAATAATCATTTACATCATTAGCCAATTTATAGAGTAATACTGAACGAGAACCACATATTTTGAGAATTTTGAAATTGTCGAATCTCCGTCCAACTCGGAAAGCTTTAACATTAGAGCAACGTGTTGAAGTAATCAGGTAGATACGAAAATTAAAATCTTTAAAGCATATACATTTTAAAAAAGTGATGAGGTGTGATATTCATCGAATTAAATTTATGTCAACTTTTGTTATAATTTAGTGGTAATAAAATTTATTTAATTTATATAATATTTTTGTTTTTATTAAATCTGTTGATTTCACTTTCTAACAAGATGATATTTGCAACAGCTACAATGGTTAAAAAATGTTTATAAATTTCTGTTCCGCCCACTTATAGTGCTTATTTTCATGGTCAAGATTAATTCACTTAATATCAAGATGCAGATTAATTTAAATGATCAAGTCACTTATTAAACCCAAAAATCACTGTAAATTGAAATAAATTATTAAATTTTTCTTACAAGTTTTATTTGCTTAAGTTAATAAATTAATTTAAGTTATATCTTATATAAAGTGATTGTGAAATATTCTATTTTTAAGTCCTTTGTCAAGCACTGGTATGGCAAATTTCCTTTGCGTCATTTGTGACCCTGTATAGAAAGTCCACCTGTCTATTAAGGACACTTTTGTCCAATCCCTTGGGTGTCCTTTATACACAGGTTATACTGTAGTCATATTGAGGCCCCATATAAGCAGATAGTCATATTGAGACCCCATATAAGCAGATAGTCATATTGAGACCCCATATAAGCAGATAGTCATATTGAGGCCCCAAGTTAGCAAATAGTCATATTGGGGCCCCAAGTTAGCAAATAGTCATATTGTCATATTTAGGCCCCAAGTTATCATATAGTCATATTATAAGCAGATAGTCATATTGATACCCCATATAAGCAGATAGTCATATTGAGACCCCATATTAGCAGATAGTCATATTGAGACCCCATATAAGCAGATAGTCATATTGAGGCCCCAAGTTAGCAAATAGTCATATTGGGGCCCCAGGTAAGCAAATAGTCATATTAAGGCCCCAGATAAGCAAATGATCATATTGTGGTCCAAAATAAGAAAAAAGTCATAATTGTAAAATTTTAAAAAGATTTTCTCTTTTTGGATTTCTGCTTGCAAGAAAAATTATAATTATATACATTATATAAAACAATTTTGAATTCCTTATATATTTTATATCTGCTAAGATTCATACCTCGTTATATCTGTGTGTATCGAGGAAAAGGGGGGGGGGGGGGGGGAGTTAATCTACATGTGTGTACTAAATGAGGTACAGTTAAATGTGAATTTTATTGGATTTTTGTCTCCTAGTTTGTCTGATTTACACAGAATTATGTAAAACAATTTCTGTTTAGGATTATTTACAGGTCATAAATAGTATGAATGAGTTAACTGAAATACTATAAATAATGCCATACTTAAATAACTACACACAGTAAACCATCATCCATCTCATCAGTGTTTACAGGATAACACCAGCTGGTGGCTGTAAATGTCAGCTTAATCAGTATTGTTTAGATGTAGAATCTTACACAGATTTTATTTTTCTGATTTCTACAAAAACTTTTGACATTGTGTATGTTCTGTGTGTTTTATTTTATCTGTAGCTGCTTTTACTGTTTGTTTTTATAGCTCACCTGACCGACAGGTCATTTGAGCTTATGGCATGGCGCAGCGTGTGTATGTGCGTGCGTGTGTGCGTGTGTGCGTGCGTTAACACCTATTTTCGACTTCTCCTCCAAAACTGCTGAACAGATTTCAATGATACTTAGTCAGAAGCATAAATGGGCCGGTGCAATTCAGATTTGATCATGGCGTTGCCATGGCTACCAAAACTAGGTCAAGATGACCTAGGGGTCTTAAAATCTTAAAAAATCTTCTTCTCCGAAAGTAATGATGGGGGAAAAAATCTGATGTGATATTTGGCTTCTCTAGGGTCTTAAGCCTACAATTTGTTCATTTCGTGAAATTTGGTCGAAAAATGGGTTACACGTTTTTGCGTTTAATTTTAAAAATTTCATAAAATGGCTTCAAATTGTTATAACTTCACTATTTGATCAGAAAATGACATGAGGTTTTCAGTTTTGACTTTTTCTTGAAATGACCTTTAAATTAGGGTCAAGGTCACAAATCAAGGTCATGACCTAATTTGTGATTTATGCAGTTTTAGGCAATTTTCTTGCAAATATTAAGAGAGATATGAAATCAAAACATTGTAAAAATGTTCAGCATGACTAAATTTTTAAAGGTACCAAGTTTCGTAACTATATGATAATCCATGTAGGAGTTGTTGCCCCTGAAATGTTATTTTTGGCTTATAAATACTAAAATTGCTAATTATCTTGAAAACTGTTAACTTTTTGCATAGGCATGTATATTAGAATATTGTAGGAATTGTGACAATGATCATTTTGATATATGGTTCAAGGTCATATGTTCAAAGGTCAAGGTCACAGCTGTAAAAGAAGACAATAATTGATAATTATCTTGAAAACTATTAACTATTTGTATAGGCATGTATATTAGAACATTGTAGGTATTTATATGACAATCATTTTGATATATGGTTTAAGGACATATGTTCAAAGGTCAAGGTCACAGCTGCAAAAGAAGACTTAAATTGCTAATTATCTTGAAAACTGTTAACTTTTTGTATAGGCATGTAGAATATTGTAGGTATTGATATGACGATCATTTGAATATATGGTTCAAGGTCATATGTACAAAGGTCAAGGTCACAGCTGCAAAAGAAGACTTAAATTGCTAATTATCTTGAAAACTGTTAACTTTTTGTATAGGCATGTATATTAGAATATTGTAGGTATTGATATGACGATCATTTTGATATATGGTTCAAGGACATATATTCAAAGGTCAAGGTCACAGCTGTAAAAGAAGACAAAAATTGATAATTATCTTGAAAACTATTTACTTTTTGTATAGGCATGTATATTAGAATATTGTAGATATTGATATGACGATCAATGTTGATATATGGTTCAAGGTCATGTGTTCAAAGGTCAAGGTCACAGCTGCAAAAGAAGATTTAAATTGCTTATTATTGTGAAAACTATCAACTTTTTGTATAGGCATGTATATTAGAATATTGTAGGTATTGACATGGCAATCAATGTGGTTCAAGGTCATATATGTTCAAAGGTCAAGGACATAGTTGCATAAGTATACTGAAATTTGTGAATGATTTGGAAATTATTCATTGCATAACAGTTACTTCATGCATATTATATAAGCTACTTATAAATGAAATTTGAGTGGATATATTTCTGATTAAGTTTTGTGGGAGTTCTTAACTTGAGAAAACTTGTAAAGTTGTTGTACCTTATATATTGTCTTTTGCACTTTGCAAACAATTTTGGACATATACTCAGGTGAGTGTTAAGGCCCATGGGCCTCTTGTTTAAATTTGTGTTTCTTGTCTGGAATTTAAGACATGACAAATTATGAGTTGCTGAAACAATCTCTCTCTCTCTCTCTCTCTCTTTCTCTCTCTCTCTCTCTCTCTCTCTCTCCATATTTATGGTGTCCAGTGTGCTTGGGTAACTTTGGTTCATAATTCAACAGCATTGAACTTATACATAAGTATATAAAGGACCACCTCTTTTGGAAAAACTCCCTTTTGTTCCTTCCACTAAAATTTTTAATTTGACTGAAATGGTTTAAAATGACGGAATCATGCCATTTTGAACATATCTGTGAAAAATATTTTTTTAAAAATTTACATAAAATTTGATGGGTTGGTCGGGGGGATACAAAAGGAAGTCTTATCCTCCTAATAAGTTCTTTTGAAATTTCCTATGTACAAGTTTATTCTTAAGTAAATAAATGATTTATTTTTTACAAAATTTACAGGTTTTAGGACAGGGTGAATACAAAGTAAGTCTGAGTGCATGTGTTCATTTTGTCTTGCTTAATTTGTTTTCAAGGGTTGATATATTGTCTAATTATTGTATTAATATTGCTGTGGACATTTTGTTTCACTTTTTAGTTGGCTGATGTTATTTCCTACAGTCTGGATGTCTGCAATAAATGTCCAAATTTGCATGTACTATTTTTGGCTTGCTTACTTTGTTGTGTGAAGGTTTCAGGTGTAGTTATTCAGGTTCTTTATACTTATTTAAAACGTATATTTCTATGGATTTTTTTTTTCAGCAAACTAACAGCACAAAAAGTACAAAGAAGTTAGACCATGGGAAAAAATGTGTTTCTACTTTTCTTACATAACATTGTATCCCAAAGTTTTATCACCCCTTTTAACTTAAAATCCCAGAAAAGCAAAGTTGTAGTCAAATTTGATAAAGTAATTTAACCTTTGATTGTGCCCCTGTTCTATGACACACAAGGGCCTCGATGGTCGAATGGTCTAAAGCACTGGCTTACGGATCACAGCGCCTCTCACCGACTGGGTTCAAATCCCACTCGGGACAGATCCCAGTGAATGAAAGTTTGTCAGTTTGCTTACCAAAGGTCTGTGGCTTTCTCCGGGCACTCTATTTTCCTCCACCATTCTAGAACTGACTGCCTCGAAAAAAGTGAAGGAATTTTGATTGGGGTGTAAAAATCATTACTACACTCTTCTCCACTCCACTCCACTCTATGACACACATTCAGATGAATATATACAGGTAACTCATGATATATTAATTGCCTACAGAAAACCACAAACCAAAAAAGAAACTGACAAATTTTCACATACTAGGGTTTGCTCAAGTGGGATTGGAACCTACAGTAAGCAGTGAGCTTTACCATAATTTGTAAGCTAGTTCTTTAGACCACTTGGCCACCAAGACATTTGACTTGCATCAATTTGCTCATATTTTAGAAAAAAAAGGAAAAAGTTTTTCACATCTTTCACTTCAAATATTAAAAGTAAAAACAGATTTTGATAATAATCATTAAGTAATTCTTGTTTAAAGATTGGCTGATTCATAGAAAGCATGTCATTTTTGGTCTGTTGACATGGCCGATTCTTAAAAGGCATGTCATTTTTGGTCTGTTGACATGGCCGATTCTTGCCATGTCATTTTTGGTCTGTTGACATGGCCGATTATTAAAAGGCATGTCATTTTTGGTCTGTGGGCATGGACGATTCTTAGAAGGCATGTCATTTTTCGTCTGTTGACATGGACGATTCTTAGAAGGCATGTCATTTTTCGTCTGTTGGCATGGACGATTCTTAGAAGGCATGTCATTTTTCGTTTGTTGGCATGGACGATTCTTGCCATGTCACTTTTCGTCTGTTGGCATGGACGATTCTTGCCATGTCATTTTTCGTTTGTTGGCATGGACGATTCTTGCCATGTCATTTTTCTTCTGTTGGCATGGACGATTCTTGCCATGTCATTTTTAGCTCACCTGAGCCAAAGGCTCAAGTGAGCTTTTCTGATCAAAATTTGTCTGTCGTCGTCGTCGTCGGCGGCGTTGTCGTCGTCGTCGTCGTCGTCGTCGTCGTCCGCGGCGTAAACTTTTACATTTTCAACTTCTTTTCTAAAACTATGAGGTAGATTTCAATGAAACTTGGTCAGATGCATATATGGGCCAGTGCAATTCAGATTTGTTCGTGACGTTGTCATGGCTCCCAAAACTAGGTCAAGGTGACCCATGGTTCCAAAAAACTTAAAAAATCTTCTCCTCTGAAAGCGATGATGGGAGAAAAAATCTGATGTGATATTTGGCTTCTCTAGGGTCTTAAGCTTATAAATTGTTCATTTCGTGAAATTTGGTAAAAAATTAGGTTACGCGTTTTTGCGTTTAATTTTGAAAATTTCGTAAAATGGCTTCAAATTATTATAACTTGACTATATGAATAGATATTGACATGGGGTTTTCAGTTTTGACTTTTTCTTGAAATAACCTTCAAAATGGGGTCAAGGTCAAAGTTCAAGGTCATGACCTAGTTTGTAATTTGTGCAGTTTTAGGCTTTTTTCTTCCAAATTATAAGAGATATATAATATTAAAACATTGTTAAAATGTTTAGCAGGACAAAATGTAAAAAGGTACAAAGTTTCGTAACTGTATGATAATGCATGTAGGAGTTGTTGCCCCTGAAATGTTATTTTTTTGCTAAAAAAGACTAAAATTGTGCGTTAGCTTGAAAACTATAAACTTTTTGTATAGGCATGTATTATAGAATATTGTAGGTATTGACACGACAAACATTTTGATATATGGCTCAAGGTCATACATTCAAAGGTCAAGGTCATAGGTGCATAAAAAGACTGAAATTGTTAATTATCTTGGAAACTATTAACTTTTTGTATTGGCATGTATATTAGATTATTGTAGGAATTGATATGGTGATCATTCTGATAAAAGATTCAAGGTTTTACATTTGAATGTCAAGGTCATAGATGCATAAAAAGACCCAAATTGTTAATTATCTTGAAAACTATTAACTTTTTGCAAAGCTATATATACTAGAATTTTGTAGGTATTGATATGACAATCATTTTGATATGTGGCTCAAGGTCATACATTCACAGGTCAAGGTCATAGGTGCATAAAAAGACTGAAATTGTTTATTATCTTGGAAACTATTAACTTTTTGTATGGCAGGTATATTAGAATATTGTAGGAATTGATATGGTGATTATTCTGATATAAGATTCAAGGTTTTACATTTGAATGTCAAGGTCATAGATGCATAAAAAGACCCAAATTGTTAATTATCTTGAAAACTATTAACTTTTTGCAAAGGTATATATACTAGAATTTTGTAGGTATTGATATGACAATCATTTTGATATGTGGCTCAAGGTTCTACGTTTAAAGGTCAAGGTCATAGATGCATAAAAAGACTCAAATTGTTAATTATCTTGGAAACTATTAACTTTTTGTATGGCATGTATATTAGAATATTTTATGTATTTTTGCAAATGATTTTGGATATATCCTCAGGTTGGCCATGTCCTCAGGTGAGCGTTAAGGCCCATGGGCCTCTTGTTTCGTTTGTTGGCATGGACGATTCTTGCCATGTCATTTTTCGTCTGTTGGCATGGAAGATTCTTGCCATGTCATTTTTCGTTTGTTGGCATACCTTTTAATCCTTTTTCTTGTTATTCTTTCATAATTGACACTGATAAAACCTGTTGATCACTGTCAAACATTTGATGCAGTGACAATAACCTTTTACTCTAAATGAACATGTATTATATACTGGGTTAGAAGATGTTAGTTTTTCAAAAACAAACATTGTTCTAAGCACACATGAGCTTGAAGTGCTATTGCAATGTGTCATCTGTTATGCATAAAGTTTTTATATTCTCAAAAATTCTACTTCCAAATTAGATGATAGACCTATATGTGTTTCTAGGTGAAGGGCTTTCAGATTTACACAAATAAAGGAGTAATGTCTGCATGGAGCCTCTTTAAAGTATTAAATATTATATCTAATGTACAATATATAAAATACATATAGATATTTATGATATAGTACTTAGTACTAGTTTATTTATTTTTACAAAAATTGTTTGTGGGGCTACAAGTGGGAGAAATTAATTTAAGAACTCCATAGTTTTATAAAAATAATACCTAACTAATATAAAATAGAAGTTACCCCTTAGATATTTTATTTGTGGTATCCTAATGTATTTAATTGATACAAATTTGGGGCCCCCAATTGGGAAATTGTAGAGGAGACACTATATATTATGAAAAAAATTTCTCTTTGGTGAACATACAAAAGCAAATCCTAAGAAATATGATCTCTTATTGTCCTTATTTGCATGTAAGTTTTTATTTCCACATATCTTAGCTGTTGGGTCTCAAATAGAGAAACTTTGTAAGGGACATACAGTATCTTCACCTTGGATAGTTTTCTGTGTAGCATTTTAGTACTGGTAGTTCTTGTAGTTAATTTGTACAATTCTGGGCTGTGGGGTCCCATAAGGGAAAATTTAGAGGCACCTTCTATAATATACTACAAGAGAAACAAGATGTTTTCTTTTTTAATTTGTACAATTCTGGGCTGTGGGGTCCCCTAAGGGAAAATTTAGAGGCACTTTCTATTAAATACTACAAGAGAAACAAGATGTTTTCTATGTTAATTTGTACAATTCTGGGCTGTGGGTCCCATAAGGGAAAATTTAGAGGCACCTTCTATTAAATACTACAAGAAAAACAAGATGTTTTCTATGTTAATTTATACAATCCTGGGCTGTGGGGATCCAAAAGGGAAAACTTTAGAGGCACCTTCTATTAAATACTACAAAAGAAACAAGATGTTTTCTATGTTAATTTATACAATTCTGGGCTGTGGGGAACCAAAAGGGAAAACTTTAGAGGCACCTTCTATTAAATACTACAAGAGAAACAAGATGTTTTCTATGTTAATTCATACAATTCTGGGCTGTGGGGAACCAAAAGGGGAAACTTTAGAGGCACCTTCTATTAAATACTACAAGAGAAACAAGATGTTTTCTACAGGTGACAGTTAAGGTTTATGGACTTTTTATTTTGTTTTTTGTTGATTTCGGCATGTTGGGTTGTGCTTTATGGAATTCTGTTATCATATTGTGTTGAAAGGTTTTGCTTTATTTGTGCATGTTTGAATTTATTCACAGTTTAACTTGCTTTCATCTTTTACTTGGAAATCTGTAAGTCAGGATAGCTGTGATGTGTATACAGCTGCTTTAAGCTTGACATGTATGCCATATTTGTTGTATTATAATAAACAGAAACATATTGCTTCATTAACGAAATTTGTGTTTTTATAACAGGATCCCGGGGTTTTCCAGTGTACCATGTGATCAATATTCCTTAACTGAAGTGCAGAACTTTTAAAAAAATATTTAGGTTGCAAAATCATTGAATAACAACCCAGGTGAAATCATTCCTACACTAATTTTTTAGGGGGTATGGCATGGTACATTGGAGAATCCTGTTTGAATGCCCTATGTGATAAATGATTACATCATTTCTTTTTAGGGCTTAACTATATGCAGAAGAAATTTTGTATTCCTTGTTCTGAGAGAGTGTCTGAGTTGGTGAATACTATCATTACATGAGAGTATGAATTGTTGTAGGAAGAAGTGTCCCCAGTTTGTGTATAATATCAGTTCAGTGAGAATCAAAGTTAAAATGTAATATCATTACATAAATGATTGTCACATGTAATAAAGTGTCTTGTCAAAATAAATTTCATAGCTCTATATTGTTTTGTTTTGCCAGTGGCACTGTAAAATGATAGAAATAGATGTATGAAAACTGTCATGAATGAATGAAATATGCATTAACTCTATCTTCCTGGTTGAAAGTCTGCACTGCTATTGGCTATCACTTTGGTCACCTTGACAATTTTGTGTTGTAGTTGCAGAGTTAGGTTTTTGATGCACATGTCATTAAGAGCTGTTACTGTCAGATTGAGTGTCCAGTGAACAATTCTGTCTTCTTACAACTATTGTTTATAATGTTACTGCTATATAATTTTACCAAACAACTTATATTATAAATGTCATTTTTGTGTCACCTGACTAGGCGACATATAGGGATTACTTTCGGTGGCAGCGGCGGCGTCCGGATTTCCTTGTCTGGAGCATAACATTGGTGTTGTACGTTCAAATGACTCCAGACTTGGTGTGCATGTTTCTGGCAATGACTCGAAGTGCAGTGCACAAGAACCGCAACTCTATCTTTTCCGTTTTTGAATTATTTCCCTTTGATTGATTTTTATAGAGCATTTCTTGTCCGGAGCATAACATTGGTGTAGTATGTTTAAATGACTCCAAACTTGGTGTACATGTTTCTGGCAATGACTCAAAGTGCAGTGCACAGGAACCACAACTCTATCTTGTTCCGTTTTTGAATTATTTCCCTTTGATTGATTTTTATGCAGTGTCTGTTTCAAAGAAACATATCTAGTTTAATGTAAATGTTAATGGTCATTTTTGATTTAATTCAGGATTGTCATTTTAAATCTAAATTTGGAGTTTCATTTTAGATTTAATTCAGGATTGTCATTTTAAATCTAAATTTGGATTGTCACTTTAGATTTAATTCAGGATTGTCATTTTAAATCTAAATTTGGAGTTTCATTTTAGATTTAATTCAGGATTGTCATTTTAAATCTAAATTTGGATTGTCACTTTAGATTTAATTCAGGATTGTCATTTTAAATCTAAATTTGGAGTTTCATTTTAGATTTAATTCAGGATTGTCATTTTAAATCTAAATTTGAGGTGTCTTAAATTTTTAAGGTTTTTTATTCAGGATTGTCATTTTAAGCTTAAATCAGGAGTGTTGGCATTTTAGATTTAATTCAGGGTTGTCATTTTAAATCTAAATTGAAGTGTCATTTTACATTTAATTCAGGATTGTCATTTTAAATTTAAATTTGGAGAGTCATTTTACATTTAATTCAGGATTGTCATTTTAAATCTAAATTTGGAGTGTCATTTTAGATTCAATTCAGGGTTGTCATTTTAAATCTAAATTTGGAGTGTCATTTTAGATTTAATTCAGGCGTGTTTTTTGAAATTTAATTCAGGAGTTTCATTTTAGATTTAAACTTTGTGTGTCATTTTAAATGAAATAGAGTGTAATTTTAAATTTAGACTTGGAACGTCATTTTAAATTTAAATCAGGATTTTCATCATTTTTAACACAAATCAGAGGTATTGTCATTTTGGAAATTGAATCAGAATAACATTTTGTTGTGTCATTTTAAATTGAAATTAGGAATGTCATTTTAAATTGAAATTTGGAGTGTATTTTAAATTGAAATTTGGAGTGTCATTTTAAATTGAAATTTGGAGTGTCATTTTAAATAGAAATGTGGAGTGTCATTTTAAATTGAAATTTGGAGTGTCATTTTGACTGAACTAGTTGTAACTCAATTTCCATTTTACCAAGCATTTTTGGACTGTAATATTATTTTAAAAAATCGGTCACATGTTGGAATTTTTTTTTTATCAAAGTTACAGTGAGTTAAAATAATCTTTTAATTGGATATTTGTTTTATATTAATTTTTCTGACAAAATAATCACAGATTTGGCAGTATTTGTCTGGAATCATTATTGTTAACAGTTTTGTTCAGAAAAATCTCACAGATCTTACTCACAAACCAAAAAAGTTTTCGGGCTGTCAGGGGTATTACACTGTACACTGTTAAACATCATACATAAATATGTAAATTATCAAGTAATTCTCTTGATGGCATGTGTTAACTTTGTATGTTAGATGTTTTTCTCTGCCACTGTATTTATAATTTGGAATAAATCTAAAAGAGATATATTTTATAAAGGTAAGTTGGAATTCCTCATCAATTTAAATGCTGGTTTTATTTCTCAAACTCTGTAGCTACAAACAGTTCCTTGAAAATGTTGGTTTTATTACAAAAATGTCACCATATTTGATTTATAGAAGTATTATACAATGTATTTTCAGGTGGAGTGGAATGGTCATGTAGAAGACGATTTAGTTCTTATATATAACAGGGTTCCGAAAACTGGTAGTACATCATTTGCCGGCATTGCATACGATCTTTGTAAACATAATCATTTTAACGTCCTTCATGTGAATACCACTAAAAATGCTCATGTTATGTCATTATCAGACCAGGTAGGTTTAATAGATGTTTATTTTTAGTGCTACTTTTATGAAGCACATAATAGGTTATGTAATTGCAAAGCTAGCCTAGATGGTAGAGTAGTCTACAGCATTGGGTTTACTGTTGCCATTCCCTCTTATTACATTTTCTTGGCTCCTCATTGGAAATCAGTGAACTTGTACTTTTATTATTCCATAGTGATTAATTACCTTAATTGATTAATAACTAATAGCTGATGCAACATTCAACAACATTACAGCAACAACAAAATCAACAACGACAACAACAAAGACAACGACAACAACAACAACAACCCTCTCATCACCTAGATTTCATTCATACTCTGAGAAATACTAAAGTTAGAGATTGTTTGTTAGCTTGTCCAAGGTCTTCGTTTTTCCTCCTGGTACTCTGGTTTGGGAAACTTACAGCTTCAATGGTCTGTCAGAAAGTGATTAATTTTTGGAATAAAACTCACTCCCTCCCTGCAAGCAGAGATGCATTATCAAGCTCATACTTTTATCTTGTTGATTGGATTTTAAATCCATATTTAGAAATCATCAATTACAAAAATTAAGTGAATACATCATAATTTAAATAGACAACTGAAAGAAAAGCAATGTTACACTGGCATAATACTACAAAAAATGAAGAGTAAATAAATCTTTTTTAATGTTTTTTAGCTTGACAGGTGTCATTCTTGTTAGATGATTAGTTGTGATTTTACATTTTGAGTTTTAATTACATGTATTACATTCCAGTGTTGATTACATGTATTGCATTCAAGTGTTGATTACATGCATTACATTCCAGTGTTGATTACATGTATTACATTTCCATGTTAATTACATGTATTACATTCCAGTGTTGATTACATGTATTACATTCCAATGTTAATTACATGTATTGCATTCCAGTGTTGATTACATGTAATGCATTCCACTGTTGATTACATGTATTACATTCCAGTGTTAATTACATGTATTATATTCCAATGTTATTTACATGTATTGCATTCCAGTGTTAATTACATGTATTGCATTCCCATGTTAATTACATGTATTACATTCCAGTGTTGATTACATGTATTACATTCCAATGTTAATTTCATGTATTGCATTCCAATGTTAATTACATGTATTGCATTCCAATGTTAATTACATGTATTGCATTCCAATGTTAATTACATGTATTACATTCCAATGTTGATTACATGTATTACATTCCAATGTTAATTACATGTATTGCATTCCAATGTTAATTACATGTATTGCATTCCAATGTTAATTACATGTATTATATTCCAATGTTATTTACATGTATTGCATTCCAGTGTTAATTACATGTATTGCATTCCAATGTTATTTACATGTATTGCATTCCAGTGTTAATTACATGTATTGCATTCCAATGTTAATTACATGTATTACATTCCAATGTTGAGTACATGTGTATTACATTCAAATGTTAATTACATGATTACATTTGTTTTACATATTGAGACTTCACATGTGAATAGAACCTTCAATAATATGGCAACGAGAAAAGAATGCTTTTTTGTGCCAAACCTTTCTTGACATTAAGCATTAACTTATAGTGCCACCAGAACAGCCATATGATTTTATTCACTAAATACAGATTGTTTTGGCATCAATCAATCAATATCAAAGTCTTTTTTTCTGACTTTTTTCTTATGGAGACCTGACTCTACAAAACTGTCTTATCAATTAGAATACCATTTCAGATGCTGACTGACACCTGTATCATCTTTCCTTTTCAGATGAGGTTCGTTCAGAATATTACAGAGTGGCACGAAAAGAAGCCAGCCTTGTACCATGGACATCTAGCATATATTGAATTTTCAAGGTCAGTTTTAACTCATACCTAAATCATAACAAAGCAGCAATAAAAAAAGTTGAAACATTGTGTAATGTTAAAAAGATAAATTTATCCCCAATGAGAAATATTTCAATAAACTTGTGAATTTGTGATTTTTAAGTAGCTCCAGTTAAGGGAGTGATGTTTTTTACTTATAAAATTTCACTTTAATTTGGACATTATTGGCTATAGATGATTAACCAGAAATTTATTTTTATTACATTGAGCTGAAATTGTTCATCTTGTGCTATGCTTGATCCACTGGGCATTAGGCTTAGGGTCTCATTAGACATCTAAATTTTAAACACTTGTCAGTCGTTCACTACCCATTTCACAGTCATTAGTGTAAAGACATAAATAAGTAGGGATGGACCTTAGACCTGTTGAATGTTCCTAAATCCCTAATACATCAAGGTAAACTTATACGCGATAAATACATATTTATTATGATTTTAAATATATTTCAGATTTGGGATAGCTAAAAAGCCGGTGTATATCAATTTAATTCGTAACCCACTAGATAGATTAATATCATATTATTATTTTGTACGATATGGTGACGACTTCAGACCATTCCTACGCAGACGAAAAGCTGGTAATACAGAGGTAAGAATTTTTTTGCTTTCAAAATATTTTACTGAAATTGACCCTAATAGCAAAGGAATTACTTGAACGAATCTATCTTGGACATTGTTTGGATGGAAATGTATAATTTATAGCAATTTTATTCCTCCAGAAAAAAAATAAAAGCTTTATAACGTATAGGAATGACATGTAGTTTGAATTCACATTGGTATATTGATATTTTAAAAGTCAAATGGTCTCGTAATTTCAGATTATTCTACCTCTGCATCTAAATGAAGGAATATTCTGATATCAGTTTGCCACTCAAATCTCAAAAAAAATCTGTTTATAATCAAATATTCAAACATTGGTTTCGGATATAGTTTCAGTACATTAGTAACAGTTTATCAAGTCATTCACTTTCTTTTCTACCAACATCAAATTATCTGTATTAAAAAATCTTCCTCATTAGTTTATCTATAAAACGCTTGAACACTGAAGATTCTCCGAGGACTTGTGTGATTGTGAAGGGTAACGTTCTCCGAGGACTCGTTTGATTGAAGGGTAATTATAAGGATTTCTGAGTCATTGATTTAATATTGTATAATTCATTTGTAATCTAGTATGGGAATTCAAGATTTTAACAGAATTTGAATTTCATAACCTGCAGGGATGATTATATGTATTCATGATAAAAGAAAAACTGCTCGTGATATTGATATGTTCACCTAGAGAATATTCTCAGGAGTGTTAACAAATGTCAAGATTTCTTGTAAATTTGATAAAAAATTATCTTCTAAGTAATTAAACCTGTATATGCTTATGGATCACAGAGTGTCCCATCCTTGTATGTGAATCCTGCCCTAATCAGATCCTAGTGTAAGAGAGTTTCTGAATTCACTTGCTGTAGATCAGTAGTTTTATTTAGACCCTCACGTTTTCTCCACAATCCCTGAAACAACTTCTTTGATAGAAGTGAAAAAAATCTTAGATATTGCTTAAACTCTGTGATTTTATTGGTTAAAAGAAAAAATACTTTCATTTCATATCTCAATGGCTTGGAACATTTACAAACCATGCCCACTTATGTTGAAAATTGATTGTGATAAATTGTCTTTGACATATGATATACTGTTGAAGGCATTTGAAATGAATATTGCAAATTAATGAGTTGCAAAAGATTGATGGCTTTCTTCAGCCACTCTGGTTTACTCCACAATACCTGAAGTGACTGCCTAGATAAAGTGACAAATTCTTTTTAGGGACTTAAAATCGATTACGCAGCTCTTCTCATCTGATTGAAATATTATGTTGAATAATGGCATTTACGAGATTGTTTTAATTTGTTATTGTCTATTGGTCTGAAATTAAAATTTAGAAGCTTTATTGGTTGAGTTTAAACCAGAGTAATTAAATTTAACAAATTTCCAACAACTTCATTGGTTGAAAGGGAAATATATGTTCAGGTCATTTCTTATTTACTACATATTAATTAGCCATGCCCATTCATGTGCTTAATTGAATGTGATGAACTGTATGTGATATATGAAATACTGTTAATGGCTGTTAAAAAATGTTAATTTGTCACAAATTAATACACACCATTTTCCCTCCTTTTTTCCTATTTACAGATATAGATAAAAGCAAAACATTCACCAAATTGTTCTCTTATTTGATTTAGTTGTCTTTAACATTTAATTTGTGAATAACTTGTGTGCACAGCATCAATTAAGCTTACTCATTATTTCACAATGACCCAAATGAAAATTAGATTCAGTGCTTAAATTTCCAAATGCTTGATTGTAAGGAGCGAAACAAGATTTTAAAGTACAAATTAATGGAATTTTCTCTCACCAATTGGTTGTTTTATTAACGTTGTTTTCCCAATTTGCCAGTTTTGGCCGTTTCCCAAACCATTACCAAAACAAAATCGTAATTAGCAACATAAGACAATACAGAGAAAAAAAATGTTTCCTAAAACAATGTTACATCAGTAACAGTAATCACTATTAACTCTGATTATATCTGTTTTTACGCACATATCTGGGATACTACAAGATAATGTTAGATTCTTCTCTATTAAATCATTGTTGGTATCTTAGTTGACTTTTGATTAAATGTCGTGATAAGCTTATCTGATTGTACAAATTCTCGTTTGTTTTTACCTTCAATAATGCTTGCTGCTTACCTATTTATATGTACTTACTTTTTGGGAGTATTGTTGTGTCTTAATATTAATTTCTTTCTAACTTTTTTTTTTCACTTTTATACAGTTTCAGCGCTAATACTGACTTTCTACAGGTTGTTATATAACGTTTTCTCAAATTACCACTATGGTAGCTTAGTAAATAGTGTAATTGCTTCGTATGTGGGAGGTCAGGGTTTGAATCCTGTCCGGGTCTGATGAAAACTTGAAAATTAGGTAGTGAAAAGCACTCAACATTTAGAAATGAAAGTCATGGAAGAGACCTAAAAACCTTTTCCCCATGTCACTGCAAACATGGTATGCTAAAAATCCTCACTGTACATTGGCCTGTGCATACTGCAAAGGTTAAAATCTCTGCCATTTACCTATAGCTGGTGACATCTGAATATAAATGAAATATTCTTTACTGGGACGTAAAACCCCAATAAATCAATTAATCAGATTTTGCAAAAATCAATTAGACTTTTTGTGCTTAAAACTTATGTAGGACACTGAACAATCCCACTTTTTTCAGTCTTTATATTAAAAACTATTCAGTTTAACCTTTTGATTTGTCTGTTACATATTATTGCATTTTTATTGCTGATTTATCAGTATAAGCTAGGAATTTTTATGCTCTTAACATTAGATTTTGCAACCTTAAAAACATTTAAGGGTGGGTAGGGTAGTTTGATGGGTGACAAACTTATGATTCTGCATTACAACTCCTGTTATACTGATCTGTTTTGGATGAATCTTGTTCAGTGTATTTATTGCTGAAACACTCCTGTTAAGTTTAATATGTGATGAAACCCTTACATAATTGATTTGTTTTCTGCAATCGGGTTCAACTTGGCAAATTGTTTCTAGTTTGGTCATCGTGGAGATATGTTCATTAGGTGCCCAGGTGTGACTAGTGACTAATCATTTATACCTAATAAGCATTGTGACTTGACTTTTTTTTTTTTTTTTTTGATATTGTTATTATTAATATTATGAATTGCAATTTTTTGACATTTTCTTTTTTGCAAAAACAAGTAAAAGTTCTATATAGTTCTACACCAAAATTAGCCAATATCATGAAGGACGGTGGTGAAACCAGGTCATTGGTCAAATATTCCGATTATTATTATTTAATTATTTTTATTTTATTTTCATTTTATTTATTTATTTTTTATTTTTTGGTAATATTATTCAGATTTTTGGACAAAACTTGGTCAAATGTTTGTTATGGTTGTGTCAACCATGTGTCAAAACCCACATGTTGCTTAATAAATATACTACAATCTGATTGGTCAGTTGTAAAGGAATGGTAACCTCTGTAATGTTGATCAGATTTTAGTAAAGCTTTCTCAAGTACATGAAAGAAACCTTTTTTCTCTGATAAGACTTGTTCTGGGGTTTGAAAACTCAGGTTTTCATTAAGTTTCTAAGACACTCTGTTTTTGGTACAGCTGGTATTATCCTTCATTTATTACAACTTTACGTGAGAGTTCATTATTACAGTTTGAATAATGAGATTAAAACTCTTCGCCACTGATTATTTCTATAAGAACTCTGTTATTTACGTGTCAGATTTTGCATCGGTGAATTTTTACACTAGATACGTAATTAATTCAATACTTTTATACTGATTTTACATTTTTTAAAATTTGAAAATCGAAAAAAATAATTTCTTAATTAAAAAGTTTGAATCATGGCATGTGTAATATTGATTTTTGTAATGAAGGTATTTTAGATGATATTATTCGTAGAAAAAAATCTGAGGTGCATTATATGTGATAACTGATCAATTCACGACATTCTTACATTGTAACACTGCTAATTAATCCTTTAGAGAATTTGTCATACACTAAATTAGTGCTATAATGTTGTACAATGTCAGTCAGATGATTAAATTAATCAGGAAAATTACCATACCCTATTCTTGTTGTGACACCAAGAACTTTACTACACCACAGGGGGTGAATCAGTCGAGAACATTCGTGTAAAAATCTGAATTACATTAGGATTTCTTAGAAGAAATTGTATAATTAAAGTAAAAGGGCATTGATTTTGCATGTGTACATTGTATTGTGAAGTTAGTCAGAGCTCATAAACAGTCAAATTTCCGTTCATCAACTTGTATCATTTTTCATTGAAATACAGTATTGTCATTGTAAACAGGTTTGACTTTGAATTTGAAGACCTGAGAACACATATAGAGAAAAACTTCGAAATACACTTTCCATTTCCTTTCAAAATTAGATTGAAATTTTAGTCATCAGCTAGAATCTTAAAATTTCATTGGTTTTTTTTCTGTAACTGAAAAAAGAAATTATAAAAAAATTTTCCAAATCCAACTGAAAAATAATTCATGTAGGTCTGGAATCTGGTGCCTGAAATAAATTTTGAAGCCTGACTAGATTTTTTAATCCCTCATTTTTTCAGCACCACCAATTTGTTGTTGGAGTCCTATTCATCGGACTTTAAATTCTTTATAGTCTTGTCATATGACCGGTGTAAATCTAAGGTTTATAGGTACAAAAACTATGGATGTGAATACAAACCACATTAAATGACATCACCAAACAATTTTACATTTGCCATAATCGATGGTAACATCTATTCTCAGACATCAAATTACGGGGATTACTTTTATAACTTGGTACAAAAATTAGACTAACTGAACTAGTTCATACCAGAGCCTTATTTTTACGAGACTTTAACTAACATTTTTCCCTTCCTTATTGCAGTTCATTCAATCACAAAATTACATAATTTTTTATTATGGCAGTGTTCAGTTAAAAAAAAAAACTTTTGCGGGGGGAAAAAAAAATAAAAATTTTAAAAACATAATAATAATAATAATAAAAAAACCCATTAACAAGAACCAGGAAACAAAGTAGAACTGAATTTATTTTTTAAATAAATGCCTAAAGGATAACTGCAGACATAATTTTTTTTTTTTTTTTTTTTTTTGTACAAAATTATTATTTTGGGAACAATGGCACAAGTGCTCCTTCTACATTGGACACTAGTATGTACTGGGTATAATGACGTACAGTATTCCTAACACTGTGGATTGCCAAAGCAATCTGCATGGTAATCAATATAATGAAATATCATAAAACATACCATATTGTTGTCGACATAAAATCAAAAATTGACTTTTGTGTCTGGTTTTTTTTTTACATTATTTATATTGATTGTCAATATAATTAGTTTCATATACAATTATCCGGACTGCTGATTTTTTGTTATATATATGACTGAAGTGAGGCTATATTGATTAATTAATTTTGTTCTACATTTTTGTTGATATAAATAAATAAATTCAAAATCTAAATGTATTAAAGAAATGTTTGATTTAATGCATATTTGAAGTAATTGTTAAAGTTATTCATGCTGTTTTCATAACAATCGTATGGCTGATTGTTCTTGAAATAAATCATAAAGTATGACTCAGAATTATAACTGCAATGCAGTAAATGTAAGGTTTTTTCAATTGAGTAAAATTGTATTAAATTATTCTGCTGATGGGTTTCTGACAATTTTTAAGCCTTTCTCAGCTAGATTTTATCATTACTGAAGTGTCATTGTTTAGTTTTACAATCAAGTAAATTATTCTGCTGATGGTTTTTCTCGACAATTTAATAATCTTTCTCGACTATGATTATCTTGTGGCGGCATTGTTGATGTTTATTTTTACTGTTTTTTAAAGCATTAATCTTTCAAGTCTGTTAATGGTGACATGAAAATTGATTAAAATGTAAATAAAAGAAAAAGTAATTATTTAACGTTGAAGCATCATCTAAATGTATTAAGTAATTGATTTTGTGTTTCTGTATTTTTAAGACATTTACCAAATGTACCTTTGAGCTTTGACAGTAATAAAAAAAAAATACTAAATTGTAGTGCAGAAGGCTTGAAAGGTGGCTGGGTAGCTTATTCGATAGAGTGTCCCACTAGTATTGGGAAGGTCCCAGGTTCAATCCCGGTTTGGCAGCTGGATTTTTCCCTTTGTTGTTTCATTTGGGCGCTCTTCTGACCCTGGAAAGTGGCTAACCAAGAGGTTAGTCCCAGGATAGAACCTGGTAGTTTTGATTCAAAGTAGTTGAATCAAAAAAGGAGGGGGAATGCAGTGGACCAGGCTTGGAATGCAGTGGACCAGGCTTGGAATGCAGTGGACCAGGCTTGGAATGCAGTGGACCAGGCTTGATAGATGGCTGGGTAGTTCAGTAGGTAGAGTGTCCCACTAGTGTTTGGATGGTCCCAAGTAAGAGTCCCAGTTTGGCTGCTTCTTTTTTCCTTTCCTATTGCACAATAAATTATCATTTGTAAGTCAATGTGGAATAAATGCCAAAAGAGAGTGAAATAATGGTATTTTGTCCCCCATGCCCCATTCTGGATTTGTTTTTCACATATTGAGGTGTTAAGTTCTAGGAAGGATGAAATAGGAATTGCAAGAAAAGGGCTTACCTTCCAAAAACAAACCAACTTCTTCAAGTGGTGAAAAGCCCTGTGATCTATAACCTTGGGCTCAAGGTAACTCATTTAACAACATCTTAGATATAATAGAGACCATATTTGACCCAAAATAGTGAAAGGTAAAGAGAAATATGAAAACATTTGGCATTTCACAATTGATATCATTTAATGAACCTTTTCTCAATTTAGTTTGTTGACTGGTTGGTTCTTTGATATCTTTTTGTGGTGGTTTTCAAGCCTTTTAGCTTGATATATTTGTTATTCCTTGCACTTTTATCATTGTAGTAATATGTATATGTGTTGGCATGTGGTGAAGGCATGCTGCAGACTCATGAATCAAGGGTTATAGGGTGGAGAATCAGTTAGGCTTTGTGATATGCCCTTGATTATTGTAAATCATTGCTGCAGTTTATTTAGTTGCTAGTTGTATCAGTATTGGGAATGAATTACTATGAATTGAACTTTCTTCTTATCCATCCAAGGAGAAGTCTTGTTTTTAGTGACACTACACAGATGAAATACACCCTGTAATAAGTTTTCACATTACCTCCCCCTGATGTATTTTAATCCCACTAGGAGCAGATCCTGGTTTGTATTGTCTTGTTCCAGTTCAGTGGCACTTCTGTTTCCTCTGCCATCCTTAAACTGGCCACTGGCATCTTTTCAAGACAGACATAACAATGTTAATTTACACATTTTATTTTGTTATTTATAGACATTTGATGAGTGTGTTGAAAAACAAGGTCATGATTGTGACCCTGAACATCTGTGGTTACAGATACCTTTCTTCTGTGGACAAGATGCAGAGTGCTGGTATGTATGGATTCATTAGGATTATACTGTTTGTATTACATGCAAATAGCTGTAAAACCATCAGTGTCAGCATCTATGCATTTTCAATATCTTAATTAATGTGTTAAATCTCTAAAGTCTTAAATCTGGATCTAAAAATTGCTCATGTGAGCTTTTGTTATGGATAGGCACTCTGCCATCCATCCATTGAAAGACTTCTTCTCAGACACTACTGGTCACATTTCATTCATAAAAGTCAATAGCATCTAAAGACCATTGCTATTCACATTTGTGTTTCTGGTTGCTATGGCTACCAAAATTAGGTCACAGTGACCTACATAGCTAAAAACAATTAAAAAAAATGTTCCCTGAAACCACTTCTATTGAGCAACATGTTATGACTTACTAGGTATTATCAAGACATACCAGTTGCATTTAAGGTGAGCAAATTAGGGCCATCTTGGGCCTCTTGTTTTAAAAGATGCATCCATATATAAATTGCTACATAATTACATCATAGTTTTTGTTACAGGGTTACTTCCCTTTGAGGGAATTATGGCTGTTAAACTTTACATTTATTTATATGTTATAGTAGTCAGCAGGAACTGAAGTAATTCAAGTATAATTGGCTACAAAAATTTTAATTTGTGTTACAATGTTACCTCCTTTTGACAAGAGGACGGTGGTCACAGGTTATGTAACAAGAAGCCTGGTAGTCAGTGGGCATTAGAGAGAGCCAAATATAATTTGCAAACATAATTACATTGTAGTTTGTTACAGGTTACTTTCCTTTAAGAATGGGTTTAACATTTACTTTTTATGTTACAGGAAGCCTGGTAGTCAATGGGCATTAGAGAGAGCCAAATATAATTTGCTCCATAATTACTTGATAGTTGGAATTACAGAGGAGCTAGGGGATTTTATAGCAGTGCTGGAAGCTGCTCTACCCAGGCTCTTCAAAGGAGCAGTCAAACTATATAATCAAGGTATAACTCTTTTGTTATTCAGCTCACCTAAATCTCTCTATTTCATTCTGTTCATTGGTTAATCTTGACTGGGGCATAAACAAAATACATTAACCAATTTTTGTCAATCCTGGCATTGCCATAAGGCGAGACTTAGGTGTTACTTTTCTGGTGTCATTGTAGGCAGCGGCAATGGCAGGGGCGGCAACATGTCATAATGTGAAAGTTTATGTTAAAGTAATGTATTTTCTACTTGATCATAAACTAACCAGGCGAGACATTTAAATCTGTGGAATTCTTGTTATTTATATACATGTTAGCATCTTAAAAGAATAAAACATAACCATCCCCTTTCTTTCTACCCAATTTTTTTTATTTTTGTTGGGTTTTTTCAGGTAAACCAACACCTTTCCTTCTACCCTATATTTATTTATTTATTTATTTTTGTTGGTTTTTTCAGGTAAAAAATCTCATTTAAGGAAAACTTCAAATAAAATTCCACCAAAAGAAGAAACATTAGCAAAAATACAAGAATCACATATCTGGAAAATGGAACAAGACTTCTACGACTTTGTAGCTGAACAGTTCAACTTCATTAAACAACATACTTTTGAATTAAATAACGGTGCTTACATAGAGAAAGGAAATCGTTTTCATTATGAAAAAATTCGTCCAAGGTGAAGTTAATCAAAGGATATAGATTAAATTATTTATTTTTCATGTTCTTTATATTCCCTCATTGTTTGTCTTGTTGTAATTAATATGAGAAAATGAATGATTAAACCTGTGTAGATGTCATGTGATTTTAGAATGATGTGAAGGTTGTTGGTCATGTGATGTACAAATTTTTGATCATGTGATGTACAGATTTGTTGATCATTGATGTATTTCATGTTTTGTTAATGAAAAATGAATTTTTTGTATGCAATTTAATATTAAATATCTGTAAATTTTTAGTTGTTATTAAACATTCTGGTCAAACCAGATGTCAACAGATATTTTTTTTTTTTTTTTTTTTTTTTTTTTTTTTTTTTTTTTTTTTTTTTTTTTTTTTTGTTTAACTGTTTTATGCAATATTTTGACATTTTTATCATGATTTTTTGCAAAATTTGGTTGGATTTTAATTCTGTTGTTCTTTTCTCGATTCAGTAAAAAGCTTGGTTATAATGTACATTGATAACTTTGCCACCTCACTTATTTATCTTATCATTATTTTAGTTGAAGTTCAATAGTCTTTTTCTTTTATGTTTTATATGATGCCAAAATTTGGATAAATGGTGCATTGAATCAGAATTTTGCTAATCTTTAAAGAGAGATTATCATAAGCATTTTTAAGTTACTTAATTGCATATAGACATTTCGATGGGAACAGATGCCAAGGGGAGCTACACTGCTAACAACTCTAAACATCTAAATATAATTCAAAACAATAGCCAGTTGAGTTTATTTCTGGGTTATGGTTGTTAGACTGTTAAAATATAAAGACTACACATATAACCTTCCTCAGCTTTGTATAATGTATTTTGGCAGAGATATTATACAATAATACAAATAGGCCGAGAACAAAAACAGTACTGGCATTGTAGCTTTTCTTGTTTCCTTCATGTGATCAAGATTTCCAGTTTTAAAAAGTATTAATAAATCTGGAGCCATTAATTAATTGATAGACTTTATTTTCAGAAAAATATTAACCAATTTTAACCAAGAGCATTAAAGATTTGAGAATATGAACAACACCATTAATGTTGATAAAGCAGCTCGGTGGCCGAGTGGTCTAAAGCGTGCGCTTATAGATCACAGCGCCTCTTACTGCCTGGTTACAAATTTCACTCGGGACAGATCCTAGTGTGAGAAAGTTTGTCAGTTCGCTTGCCAAGGGTCGGTGGTTTTCTCCAGGCACTCCGGTTTCATCCACCATTTCAGAACTGACCGCCTCGAAATAAGTGAAAGATTCTTGACTGGGGCGTAAAACACCATTATTCCTCCTCATCATCATCACATTGTTTTAATTCCCAAATCCACAGATCCTCATATGAGAAAGTTTGTCTATTCCCTGATCAAAGATTGGTAGTTTTCTCTGTGAAATTTTTAATTTTTTTTTTTTTACTCTTTCAGAACTGACCAGTTAACTGTATGTTAAAAAATCTTGACTTGGTGTAAAACACCATTCAACAGCCACTAACCATATACTCCTATATTAAATAGTTGACTTGCTCTCTCATTATACAGTGTATAATCTATAGATAAATGTTGCATAGATGTTCATATTTAAGTATAAATTGTTATATTAATTTTGTCATTAACATTCCAGCATTAGTCTGAGCATTTACTCTGTATATAAATACAACACAAAATATCATTTTATTTGTTCAGATTGTTTTATTATAAATAGTGTACATGTAATTTTTATTACAATAAATTTAAGCAGTAAATACAATGTGTGAAAACTGAATACCGAGTTAACTAAATACCTGTCTATATGACCTGCTTTTATTAATGTAAGTTTAATTAATCCTTTTAATCTGAATACCTGTATAATCTGGGCATAATGTTAGTTTAATTAACCCTTTTAATCTGAATACCTGTATAATCTGGGCATAATGTTAGTTTAGTTAACCCTTTTAATCTGAATACCTGTATAATCTGGGCATAATGTTAGTTTAGTTAACCCTTTTAATCTGAATACCTGTATAATCTGGGCATAATGTTAGTTTAGTTAACCCTTTTAATCTGAATACCTGTATAATCTGGGCATAATGTTAGTTTAATTAACCCTTTTAATCTGAATACCTGTATAATCTGGGCATAAATTTTCAGTGCCATGGCATTTGTATAGTATTGCAAATGGAATGTGAAAATCTCTATTTTTTGGCACAAAATTGGGATTAGGTAATCTTATGTAAATTAGATAAACACTGATGTTGAAAGATATCTTTTTTTTTTTGATTTGCCACCTTTGTTTATAAGTCTGAATAGGACCAACTAATTTTTGACAGACTTATCTTTTTGAAGGACTAATTCTTTCTGTATAAACACAGGCTTATTCTATCCAGAGTGTTTGTCCTTCCAAAGTGTTAGTCCACCTAAAGTGTTAGTCCATCCAATGACCCTGTTTATGTACAATAATAGTCTCTTGTTCTTTATAAAGTACTATATTTAGACAAAATATCATTCTACAAAATAATTATCAAAATTTGTATGTACCTACATTAGTCCCAAAATCTGTACAACAAAATAGATGTCTATATTCCATTTGATGTTGAAGTTTCCAGTATCAAAATAAATGTTGGTAATTAATGGACTAGTTATGCAGGTGAGCTTCCATGTCCTACTGACAGTTCATTCTATTTTTAATTTGGAATTTCAGTTGTCATAAATGGACCAGGTATGCAGGTGAGCTTAAATGTCCCCTTGACAGTTCACTGTATTTTTTATTTTGGAATTTTAAATTCTCGTTATGCCCATATTTTCAATATTGTTTTAAAATTAAAATGTCACATTTTTGGAACCTGAAAGTATGGTATCCTTGCTTTGAAGAATAAATGTTACAAATAAAATCAAGATGTAGAAAATTTAGATTTATAGCAAGTATAGATTTTTATTTATTTATTTATTTTTGTACTCAAATATTTTGTATAGTAAAATAATGCAGAATTTCAACATGGTAGATATTGTATGTTGGATATTAAATATGAAGTGAGTTTGAGTGAATTTCATTCATGGTTTACATCAAAGGTTTTGTTGACCATCCTTCAAAATCACAAAACTCATATAAATAGCTACAAGTATTGTCAAAAAAAAAAATGAAAATCAACCTTTTGTCAAATTTGTCTGTTTCAATCAAGGATTTCTTTTACCTTTAATGTTAATACATTGTATTCATTTTTCAAATCATGTTTTTTCTTTAAAGTTGCATTAAGTTTTCCTATACATACTGGTAATATAAATCAACATATTTTTCTTAATTATATCTCTCATGAAAAATGTAATACTTGGTTCTATGATCAATCTTTACTTGCATTGAAATTTGTGGGGAAACCTACTGCTTGATTGATCTACCAAAGTTCTTATTTTTGAACATTGATCTGTGATTCGTTTTTTGAAACAAGACAATGTCAACAAACATAGTAAAGAAACAGGATTTCTGACAATGGAAGAAGCACTATGATAAATAAACACACAAGTTGATTAAATATATCATTTATGACTGCATGAAGGGATAAATAACTTTATTGGATTCAGTTTGTCCCAGTTGGCACTTTTCAGAATATGTTGTCATTCTCAAACGAACATTTATTCTTTCTGTCGACCCCATTGTTTACTTCCATGTAGGACTTCCCCACATGATCCAAGCTGATAATTAACAAATTATCCAGTTGTCCCAAGCTTTTAGAATTTCTATTTATTATGGGCTTATAAGAGTGAACATGATTTGCACAGATTGTAATAACAACCAGTTTATATTGATAAAAAAAATATTTTAGAATTTTTGTTTCAATAATGGGTAAACTTTATGCAGCTTTAAGAGAATATTTTCATGCAAATAGTACTTGGTACATTTACTTGTCTGTTGGTGTGCTAAATGTAATGTCATTGTGGTAAAAATAAACATGTCGTTTTTACATGTGTAAGTAAATGTTTACACGAGAAAGATCCTTTTTTCCTTAATTTCAGTTGCATAAAAATGTTGACCAATGATGGATATTAACTTGGTTACCAGAATTTCATCACCACTTTCCTACATTCAGCACTGTCAGTGCTTTGATTTAATCTAAAACACTAAAATGTTATTGTACAAGTAGAAAGAAAAGTTTTAAACTGATGACAAACTAATTACCGGTGATAAAAATTAATGGGTTGATGAAGATATTTGTTTGTTTTATCTGTTGTATTAATTGCAAATATATACTACAACATAATTCTCTTGTATATATTTATAGTTGTGTGTGTGTGTGTGTGTGTGTGTGTGTGTGTGTGTGTGTGTGTGTGTGTGTGTGTGTGTGTGTTCATTGTTAATTCTCGTGTTATTTACAGTTCTTCTTGGTTGTGTTTTCATTACTGCGCTGCAATAAAATGTTGATTTCGTGTTTCATAATACATGTAATGAAATTATGTTTTTATCTCATAAAATTCTTCAAATTACAACCCATGTTCTACATTTGCCTTCTTGTAATCTTTATCTTCACGATCTTTGACAGTTTGTCTAACTACAACATAAAATATAGATTTTACTTTCTAGTGGCATCATCAATGTCTTCAACATTTGTATAAGTTTCATAAAAATTTTCATATCATCTAATAAAACATACATGTATAATTTATTTTTAGAAATCATAATTTAGATATTTAATTGTATTGATATGACTTATATAAGGCTATTACTAGTACCGGTATATCAGGATGTTGAAATAATAGTACATATAATGCATCATTAAACACAATTATCTTTGAATTTAGTATGTAAAATAGCAATACATGTATCTGTATATAGAGTCCATCTTGGAGTCTAAAGAAACTTGGGAGTTTTAAATCTGATTTTTTTTTTTACCGGTACTTCTGAGAAAAGGAAATGTCAGTAATGAGCAAAGAAAAAAATACAACTTCTGGTTTTATAACCCAAGTCATATATACATATTGTCTGGTTAGGTAGGATGGTGGGGCCTTTATTTTCAAGAAATCTAATCTTATACTATTTGTGTACATATTTATTTACCAGATGGGGGACATATTTGTTTTTTGCCATTTTGTTGTTTTTCTTCTTCCCCTTTAACCTGTGTCAACAGAGTTTTTCTTGGATGGTTTTTCTGATATTTATGAAACTTTACAGAAATAATGAAGGATTGGAGAAGTTGTGCCTTTTGCTATTTATTTTTGGAAGAAGGTCCATTTGGTCCATTTTTGGGACCCACGTGGATCCAAATGGTCTTTGCTTGGTAGACATAGTGAAAGCATCCCATTACAATTCAAACCTGTTGAAACTGATTTTATGTATAGATTATGATATTAACTAACACATCAAAGATGTAAAGTGTTTAACTTAACACAATTGTTTTAACTATACAATGTATATTTATACTATTTTGACCTCTTTTTGAAGTGTGTGTATAATTTTGTGACCTCATTATCATGTATTGTTCTATTAAATAGCATTTTTAAGTTTACAATAAGCATTACAGTTAGTTTGTCAAACAAGTGAGTAAATATACTCAGGAGCATATACACCAAACACCTACCCCCCCCCCCTTCCCTTCCGTATAATAAAATATGTAATAGAGTTTATGATACACTTTACATTTGTGCATTTAAATCATTTCTATGTGATTTTGAAATGCACAATTTGACATCTATAAAAACTCTTTTGTTTTGGAAATACATCAAAAACGTGTTATAATGCCCCTTGATAATTTTGTCAATGTGTTATAATGGCCCTTGATAAATTTGTCGACGTGTTATAACACCCCTTGATAAATTTGTCGACGTGTTATAACACCCCTTGATAAATTTGTCAACATGTTATTATGACCCTTGATAAAGTCAACTTGTTATAACACCCCTTGATAAATTTGTCAACGTGTTATCATGCCCCTTGATAAAGTCAACACGTTATAATGCCCCTTGATAAAGTCAACTTGTTATAATGCCCCTTGATAATTTTGTCAATGTGTTATAATGGCCCTTGATAAATTTGTCGACGTGTTATAACACCCCTTGATAAATTTGTCAACTTGTTATAACACCCCTTGATAAATTTGTCAACGTGTTATCATGCCCCTTGATAAAGTCAACACGTTATAATGCCCCTTGATAAAGTCAACTTGTTATAATGCCCCTTGATAAATTTGTCAACGTGTTATAATGCCCCTTGATAAATTTCTCACCTCACTTTAAGTCACAAAGTCTTTTTTTTTTCTTTATAGAATTTCCTCAGTTTATCACCATACTCCTTGATAAGCCTTGGAACTTGAATGAACAAATAATGACAATGAATAGAGATTTTTTAAACATATATGACATTACTTGGACATTTTTTTCTTCATAACCAGTAAAAGTTCTAGCTTTGTACAGATGTTTGTGACATCACGTTAGCCAGATAAACTACGTCGTTAAATACAATACATATCAGTAAATATGTGTTAAGGCTTTGTGACAATATTGAATTCTCAGTTTTGTTTCCTAGTTAAAAATCGCAATAAAAATTTGATTTTCTTTGCTTTTTGGAATATATTTTAGACATTTTGACCTTTAAAAAATGGAGCGTGAACAAGAACAAATTCTGTAATGTCATAATTATACTTCTTCAGCTACTTCATTTGTATCATTTTGGGTGATTTTCAATCATATTTTAACGACAAATTCCTCTATCATTTTTTTTTCTGGGCCTTATTTATCATGCCAAATAGTTTATGTGGATTATTTAGTAAGGGACCATGGCCTGACAATAAACGGAGGGCATTCTTTCTTCAATTAAATATTAGGGATAATGTAAAAGAATCTATATGATTAAATACAGAATGAGTCATTTCAGCATTTTTCTTTTGTTTATTGTGTTTAGTTAAAACTATGGCTGAAAACACCCACAAACACAACACAAAATCTTAGTTGTGTTTTGATAACTAGCAGGAAATCTCCCAAAGCCTTTATAAAATGCTTATGTTTAATATAAACTATACATTTGTAAGGGTTTGAAATCAATATGTAGCTTGGTAACCCAATCTGGAGAGCACCTAGCTAATATTTGGAAGGCCTTGTAATGCAGTCCCAGCTAAGCTGCTTTGTTTTTCCTTTTCTTGTCACCCATTATAAACTCCAATCCAATTTTAGTGACCATTTACTCTGCCCATTTGAAAATGTTAATAAGCACCCAGGTATGAATAAAATTCCTTGTAAACTACAAAAAGCATGCATATGTTGGTTTACAATTATACTAATTCATACAAAATGAGTAGCTGATCTCATTCTATGCCTACTGCAGATATGACAGGTGAGCTCACAGGCCCTAATGATAAATTCTGTCAAACAATAGTGCCATAATTATATATAGTTTACATGATTTTGTTAGTTTTATTTTTGTCAGGAATTTATTTGTAAGGCAATTTTTATTGACAATGTTTGAACTGAGCTAGGCTTTACTCACTAGGTAAAGGTGTTACTTCTAATGGTAAGGATGTAGAAGATCAAGACTCTTGTCTACTTGGTGTAAGGTGTTTGTTCAAGAGAAGCAAGTGCTTTTTAATGACAGAATCTGGCTGTATTCATGATTTACAAAATTTAAATATTCTTATTGCAATTAGAAAATTGTTAATGCACCAGTATTGCTTAAAATTATGTAATGGTAACTTTAAAATCCTGAATCATTTCAAAAGGATGCGTTGCAATTAGATAGAAACTTTTTCTCTAGATGTAAAAATAAGTATAAAAACTGTTAAACTACTTCTCTGAAATGATGTACACCTTCGAAATTAAGAAAAAATGACAAGTTTCAATTTTATTTTTTTTTTTTTTTGGGGGGGGGGGGGGGTGGGGGGGTGTCCAAACATTGCAAAAGTGCCTTGAAAATATCTTTTGTGATTTATAAAAAAAAGCTACATTTATAAACAAATTTAAATGTGTATGTAATTTGTATATTTTGAATTGAATAATGTAAAAAAAAAATACATAAGGATTTGGCTGGTTTCCTCATAATATATATCATTTCCATACAGAATATCTTTAATTTTAACATGGTATATTCAATTTAGTACATAGGTACATGTACTTAATTGTTTAAATAAAATATTTTGTATAGATAACATTATTGACAAGGGAGAGATATCTAAATGCAACATGTTCTTTAAGTATTGGTTCAATAATCTTACTGATATTAGTTGTCAAATCAAAGAGAACTTTTGGCCATTCTGTCACCAAAAAAGAACTACTTGCCACTTAAACACACCTCCGGGTAATAAAACCTTTATTATAGGACAAGTTTTCTTGTATCTTTTATATGTGTCTATAATCGGAGGAAACATCTGGTGGTTAGTGTTACTACAATGTATTCTATACATATATTTGTTAATTTTCAGTCAATAAATATCAAATTAATGTACACTTATGAATGGTTTATATAAAAGAAGAAATATTGCAAGTTATGAAGTATAATAAATATGTTGAATATTTTATTTTATTGTTTTTTAATTATTTTTTAAATAAATTATTACGTTTTGGGTCATCTGCAAGAGTGGCCTTTAGACCAAATATACAAGGTGTGTAACTGCTGCTGGTTCAACCCCCATTGGGCAGACATTCAGATTGTTACTGTCATTGGCTTTCAATGTCAAGGGTATTAGATTCAAACCTCACTCGGGACTTGAAAATTTCCTGAAGATGATTTTTTGTCTCCTGTCCACACTAGAGCTGTAAAAGATTGTTCCTCATTTGTCTGTTGGATATAACTCAAAACCAGGTTCTGACCAAGACTTGAAAATTGGTAGTGACAGTTCTCTCGCCAAGCATTTTGGCATTTAGAAATGAAAATCATGGTGTCCTTAGGATGAGACCTTAAAAACAGATGCCCTGTGTCTCGGCAGGCATGACACGAGAACCCTCCCTGCACATTGCCCTAAGCGAATTGCAAAATAAAAAATTTCTGCCACTTCACCTATATCTATAAATATTCTTGACAGTGATGTAAAACTTCATGAAAACAATCAATCAAAACCAGGGTCTGTGTCTCAGTGCATACTAGACACCTGTGTAGAGTTTGAAGAGTATGGTAGGTCACCTGTGGTCATTGCAGAGGATGCTTAAATCCAAAGAAACTGAGCCAGACTTAGCAAGATACAATATAAGTGGAAAATTAAAGGCTGCCAGAAGCATATTAAGAATCATTTATATAAAGTAGATCAAATATTTGCACAAACTGGCCCTCAACATTAACTGAATTGGGCAGGGTAATAATGCACAAACCACCCAACTACATAGCTAAATTGGGCCTGGTACAACTGCACAAGTATACCCACCACATTAACTGAACTGGGCCTGGTACAATTGCACAAGTGGACCCACCAAATTAACTGAACTGGACTTAGTACAACTGCAAAAGTACACCCACCACATTAACTGAACTGGGCCCATCCACCACATAATCTATACTTAACATTGCGAAGAATAAAACTGGTTGCTGTCACCAATCTCATATGACATTTAATACTGGTATGTACACAACCAACCACATATTCTGTGAAAAAAGGGTAGTATTCTATCTTGCATACTGTATATAAACAAATGAACTAAATTTAAATTAATTTATTGAAACATAAAATTCATGGACCAATACTAGTATTTTATCTTGCATATATAAACAAATGAACTAAATTTAAATTAATTTATTGAAACATAAAATTCATCGACCAATACACTTTATTTATTTATAAATAATCTCATGATATAAATACATTCAATTCAGATAAAAATTTGTACTTCCTTTCAGATATTACTTTCACTTGTAGTTTCCTCCATTTCACCCTTCACACTGTCTGATGAGTTTTTGTTAACAGTTTTTTTCTATCAGATCTTTTACATATTTATTGTGAGGTTCAAGTTTCAATGCATTTCTAAGATCTGTGAGTGCTTTATCTGTGTTATGCTGACCTAAATATGCCTGTCCTCTTCTCACTAAGCCTTTAACTGCCTTGGGGTTAATTCCAAGTGCCTTAGAACAATTTGTTATGACATATTCAAAACTGTCACATTTGAGCTGACAAGCAGCTAAATTTAGATAACACTGACATTTGACCTCATTAAAGTCTGACGGAATGGCTTTATTATTGTTGATCAATATTAGGTATTTCAAAGCTTTGCTGAAACGTCGAAAGGCAAATTCAATGTTACAAGATTTAAACAATTCCACTCCTTTGTTTTTATGCCACTTAGCAACTTCTAATTTATTCTCGTTACTCATTTTATAGCAATCTCGTAGATTATGGAAAGATTTAAGTTTGATTTTAAATAAATATTCACAATAGCAATTTTCTGACAAGCTTGCTGATGAACAGCCTTCATTTTCAGTAACAACATATACAGTCAGTTCTGAAGTTTCACCTCTTTTCATCCCAAGTAAACATTTGTCAATATTTTCTGAAATTTCACAATCTCCTTCACCTAATTTTATCTCAACATCTTCACCTAAAGGATAGCCAACCACAACATTCAATTCTGCAGGTTCTAAACATTCTAATGACACTGAACAAGTGGCTCCATCTACTGGACAATGAAATCCAGCCCCTGGAACTATTAACTTCTTACTGAAGTAACTCTCAGGTGGATCTGAAGTATCTTCAAACACACTCTCTGTCATGTTCAATCATTTGTATTCTAAAAACAGAAATGAGAAAATAATGAATACTCAACAGAAAGCCAATGATCATATCACTTTAGAACATTTTTAATCAACAATTTTCATGTTTAAGAGAAAATGTAGCACTTAACTGGGGTCATGGCTATGACCTAATTTTTACCTTTTCACTTTTATTACTGTTTTAGCTATTTTTGGAAAAAAACTAAATTACCTTAATTTTTTATGTTGTAAGCATTGATTTCTATTATAAGTCAAGGCCAAAGGTTGCAGGCATGACAATATTGATAAAATGAGCATTGAAACTGTTATATCTTGACTTTCTGTCAGCTGAGTTTTTAGTTTTGATGTTTCATGAAATGACCTTTAAAATTGGTTCAAGGTCAAAACTTCAATGTCATATCATATGCAAATTCAGTTTTTACTTTGGAATGCCTTATTCCTAGATCTCGATATAAGTGAAATATTCTTGACTGGGATGTTAAACACCTTTACTCAACTCAACCTTATCCCTAGATCAAAATATTTCTCATTTCATGACTAAGATATTGTGATCTATTTGGTATTGATTAACTAATTGTTGCAAATAATGCAAACCAGACAGAATAAACAAAGGGGTATCTCAAAAGGGATTAAAGAATGGCATATTATGGCACAACAAGTTGTCTGGTTTCTGCTGGACTCTAGATCACAATATCTTAGATGTGATTTTTTACTATAACTTCACTATATTGATGTGAGGTTTTTAGTTTTTATGTTTTCCTTGAAATGCACTTCAAAATGACTCCATGGCCTTCCCGATGCACAGTTAAGTGCATGATCAGTTCCAGCAGATTTCCAGTACTTTCAGTGCTTTGATTTTTTAAAGGATTTAACAATTTTTTTTGTATTGTCTAAGTAGTAGATAATCCAGCATATATACAATGTAGTCTCTTCAGAATCTGACAAATCACCTTTGGTAAACACATTTATTTGGCAAGTATAATTATAGTAGTTTTAAAAATCCTTAAATAACAAAAAAAAAAAAAAAAAAAAAAAAAAAAAAAAAAAACTGACTGTTTTCACTTTGCAGCCTTTAGAATTTTATATAGATACTTGAAGTACTATATCCTGAAATTTACTTCTGCCTATTTTTTCCCATGAGTAAAAGATGGAAAACAGAAAATTTATGTACACGACGAGTCGTATTATGCGTAGTGTTGGATAATACCAGTTCCTGTGTAGGAGTGACCAAAGGCCGGTAACAGCCTGTTGGGGCAAATGAGTTTTAAATTTGTAAATAATACAAAGCATAATTACGCAAACCTTAACCCCTTGTGAAAAACTAGTATTTACCTATTGGAGCGAATATAAACTTACGAAGTTGTCGTTCTTGATGCTAATTGGAGGAAGTTGCAGATAAGAAAGATTTGATAGAACGCGGAAAACGGATAAAAAGTATAATTTTTCTGATTTCATTGTTTCTGTTTGATTTGATCAACGATATATCGTACATGGTATTTATTATTAAAAACTGGAATGCAAAATTATATTGTTCAAGCATATTGCACTATCACAAGCGTTTCAACGGAAAATAATATAATCAAAGTACTGAATGTATTGAAAGAAACACTTGGTGAAAAAACATATTGCATAATTAATGAAGGGAAAAATTTACTTCTATCAGTGTATATGCTAAGGTCAACCCAGATATGAATATTATTCTGCATTTTCCAACTAATCTTGTAATTCATATATATTTTTTACACATCCTAATATAAACAAGAGAATGGGATCAAATATCTCTACAGGCAAATGGTCTGTAACTCAGTGTTGACTGTATGTATTTTTTTAACATTCCATACATAACTTTATCTACATAAAGAAACATGGGTTGTGAAACTATCTACGTTGAACTTGACACCGTGTTCAAATTAACTGTGAAGACTTGCAGTTAATAATTGCACCACCAAATAACTTGTGTTAAAGTCCCATTTATTGTATATGCAACAGAACAATTGTATTCAAATAGTAAACTGACAACATACATCAGAGATTATTATATCAAGCTACTTAGATTAACCAAATAGATTCAAAAAGCTTTCATCACATAGTTATATAACTCACCATAACTCAACATAACCGACACCATGTTAAAGCCTATGGCTTGTTTAGGTGCTTTCGTATTATTATTTATATTGATACTATTTGTACTTCCGGTTCCTTCATAACAGGAGGCTCTAAATTTGTTGTATAACTCCAAAACGAGACAATTTTAAAACTAACATACACATCATGAAGAATAATCAAATTCTTCAGAAAAAACTGGGGTTGGGTGGTTGCAATATTTTGTTCTGTTTTTCTATGCTTTTTAAATACACAATCGAGCATTCATTAAAATTTATTTCAGGATAGTATTCGTCTGTTGCTTCAAAGTATCTGCTTAAGTATAGCTAGCAAAAATGGAACCTTGTCAGAATATCCCGATGGTGTTGATGCAATAGGTCAAAATTTGTCTGATCATGGAAAAGGTTAACGTTTGCTTATTTAATTTGATATAATTTGACTTGCAAATCATTTTAATGTTCTTTAAGCTAACTAAAATTTTAAAAGAAAGACAGAAAAAAAAGAAAAACCACTAAAATAATATAAAATACTTTATTTAAAGTCGGGTAAATAACATTACATAAGATATACAGTTTTTAACGACTAATGTGAATATGCTGTTTGAATTGTATTATGCATTCTGACTGTACTAAGAAAGAACAATAAAACGTTATTTCCATATATAACCACGTTTTCAAATTTTAATGCCACTAGATATGTTACCCAATGAGAGAAAACGTAACTTTGTAATCATTTTTGAGAGAAAAAAACTTTTTAATTACGTATTTTAATTAATATTTTAGGTCCTCAATGGAAAGTTTACCAATCAATAGACAGAAGATAATTCTGGTTACAGTTTTTAAACAAATATGAAGTTTGATGAAAATTGAACTTTCTTTTTAACCTAAGATTGTCTATTTTAAAAGAGGTTTTGGTGGGCGGTTGTCTGGAGCACACGCTTACCGATCATAGTGTCTCTCGTCGCCTAGGCTCAAATCCAACTCGGGCAGACCCTAGTGTGAGAAAGATTGTCAATTCCCTTGCGGAAGGTAAATGATTTTCTCCTGGCATTCCGGTTTCCTTTACTCCATCATCCGAACTGACCGCCTTGGTATAAGAAAAAGAATCTTGATTGAGGCGTAAAACATTAATAATCCAAGGGGCCTCGGTGGCCGAGTGGTCTAAAGCGCGCACTCACAGATCGCAGCACCTCTCACCGTCTAGGTTCATATCCCATTCGGGACAGATCCTTGTGTGAGAAAGTTTGTCAGTTCACTTGCCGAAGGTCGATGGTTTTCTCCGGGCACTCCGGTTTCCTCCACCATCCCAGAACTGACCGCCTCGAAATACTTGTAAGTGAAAGAATATTGACTGGGGCGTAAAACTCCATTACTCCACTCCACTAATAATCCAATCCAATATATCCTAAAATACATAAATGCGTTAGGCAGGCATGATACCTCTAACCACCAAAAATACAACCAGTAATGACTTGAAACATGGTTACACAATTGTTACTGTTAAATAGCAATTAAGGAGGTTTGTTTAATGTCGTGGCTGCAATTTTTAAGCTATTGGTGACGAGAGCAAGTTTATTACTCTCTAAGAACTAGTTATGTATGCACGAGTTATGCAAGTATGTACACGTGTATTATGGTCTGTCTTGTACTAGTGTGCACGCAGGGTGACTTTTCATTAATGTGCTAGCCCACTGAGTATGATGGCCCTGTCCACGGGTGAACCAGTCAATGAAGGAAAATAATTTTTGTGAAGATAATGACAAACAACTATTTTTGATGAACAAAAAAGTTAGAAGATAAAATTACTGAGCATTTCTGATCTATCCTTGGTATTGTTGTGATCTTTTTCTCTAAGCGACATATAATATGAATTGCTAGTTCTCTTTCTATTGCATTTTATATAATCTCAAATTTACAATAAGATCAATTCATTGTGTCAGCACTAGAATCATTCACTATTTGCTTAAAGAAAAAATAAAAATTAGCTTCCTTCACTAAAATGAAGTATCAAATCAGTACCTAAGATTTTTTTTCAATGGGACTGTATCATTTGAATTAGCCACATTTTTTATCAGGTGACAACAGCAATGGATTGGACTAGATTAATGGTGTTTTATGCCCCAGTCAAGATTCTTTCACTTATATCGAGATGATCGGTACTGGGATGGTAGAATAATCCAGAGTGCCCAGGAAAACCATCGACCTTCAGCAAGCTAGTTGACAAACTTTCTCACATAAGAACCTGCCCGAATGATTCGGACCTAGTCGACAAGGGGCATTGTGATTCATAATGGATGAACCAATAAAGAATATAAAAACTTTTTACATTTTCTTTCTCTAAACCAAATTTGAACCAAATCAATCCATGATGGCCTCTTTCTTCAAAATGTATGGATATTTCAGTTGTATGTGCCAAAGTACGATGGCTTCTTTCTTCCAAATGTGCAATATTTAATTGATAGAGCTTCATGCTAAAACGATATATATTTTTTTGGTTCATGACAAGATGTGGGAGGTTTTACAACTTTAAGCCACTGTGATATAGGCCAAGATCAACAAATTCTACAAACTTGGTAGAGTTTTCTTTAACCCCGTTGGCAATGTTTTAATCTTTTAGACCTTTCATTTTGTTCTGCTTCAAGATGTATAAGAAGTTTATATAACTGCTCTCCTGCTGAGATTTGATTTCAATTTCACATGTTCAGTTGCGAGTTACCTGATGTACTATCTAAGCATTTTTTAAAGCTCGCCGGGGTAGCTCAAGTGGTTAGGTAATCAGCACATCTATATAAGGAGATCTGACTCAATAGGGAGCAGATTTTGAATCTCAGGACAGAATCTTGTATTTTATTCTATATACATTTTTCATTGTTATTTTCTTGTCTCCTTTCATGAGGTAAGTGTTAAGAGAGTATAACAAAATCCCACACCCTAAATAGAGCTTTACGCCATGAAGATATATGTGGGACCTTAGTGGCCAAGTGTTCTAAAGCTGGCACTTATGGATAACAGTGCCTCTCACTGCCTAGGTTCGAATCCCACTGAGCGGATCCTAATGTGAAAAAAATTTGTCAATTTGCTTGCCGAAGGTCGGTTGTTTTCTCCTGCTACTCCGAATTGCCCCACTATTCCAGAATTGACCACCTCGGTATAAATGAAAGAATCTTGACTTTGGTTTAAAACACTACCAGTATTATTAATATAATCCAATCTTGATGCTATATGTGAAATTTTAATATCCAAGTCTTATTCACACTGTTTATGGATGTTCAAAAAGTTTATATGACAAATGTTTGAGATCTGATTTCATATTTGTGTGTAGTTTGTTTGTAATTAACCTAATGTGTAATCTAAGAAATTTGTTTTTAAACTTGCGAGGTAGATCTATCAACTCTATCTATTCAAAGTGAAGGTAACTGTAATTACATGCCCATTACATTTTTGTTACTTTGTTAGGTCATTGTAAACTTAAGTGTAGCTAAATGTCAACAAGGTTTGCAAACTTAATAGAGCTTCAGGCAATGAATCTACATACGACAAGGCATTATACATGCAGTTTATGAAAAGATGTTCAACTTTTACTATTGAAGGTCACTGTGACCTTAGATGAAAGCTGATGGTAACCAATTTTCCCAACATTTTTAGAAATTTGTCCAAGTTATATCAGTCAAGTTTTTCTTTCAATGAATACCTGGTTCTGGAGAAGTAAAAATGTGCAAAAGATTTAAAAAAAAAGCACAATGGACAGCACACAGTGAAATACAAAAATTGATAGCAATAGGTCACTATAAGCTTATGGCCCTAATGACCTTAATATTTTTTGTATATGATGAATGTAGTCTTCAGATTCAAGATGTAGCATCCTTATAATAAAAATCATTCTATTTGCACAAACCTTAGTATTAGGGCTCCAATTTATGGAAGCTACAGATAGACACTACAAATTATTGAAAAATCCCCTCCAAGGACAACTATACAACATATTGAATCTGATTTTCATTCAGTTCATTGAAAAATAACCTGAATAGAATGTGCACACTTTTGCATAATGATATATGTTCGATTGTTAACATGTTGCATCATTAGGACAAGTTGTATTACCCGGTATTATTGAAAAACTTGGTTGTGCAGCCCCCAGTAAGGGAAACTTTAGAGGAGTCTTTTTAAGTACTGATTGTCTGCTAATCTACTGCAAGACATACTGGATACTTTATCAGGGGAGCAATGATGCCAATGGATCTCTAGTTGTAAGATGGATTTAATACCCTATTTTATTTCATGTTGTAAAAAGCTAATTAATCTGAGAGTTATTTTGAAAGGGCTTAGGTCAGTGTGAACAACAATTAGCGTTGAGTAGTTGTGTTATATACCCTGGCCAAGTAATGCTTAGTGCTATTCCTAGCTCTGGGGTCCCCTTATCCTTCCTTTACTGATCCTCTGCCAAGCTTGGTGTCTACTTCTATTTACCCTCTGGTTACTTTTTGATCGAGAAGAAAATAAATTACTTTATCATAAACTTTCACATTTTGGCATGCCACCACCACTTGCGACAACACCATAAAAGTAACACCTAAGTCTCACCTTATGAAAATGCAAGGCTCGACAAAAAAGTGTTCTTAACAGCAACTCTAACCACCTAGGTTTGAATTCCACTAAGGGCAGATCCTTATTGTGAGACAAAGGTTGGTAGAATTTTTGGACACTCTGGTTTTCTCAAGCATTCTTGAAGTTCTCACCTTGAAACAAGTAGAAAACATCTTGTCCAAAACTCAATCCCTGGATAACATGAAGTCAATGTTACATCAAAATCTTTACTATGAACATTGTGGAATAACAGCAAACATGACCTACTAAGTTAAAACACACACCCCCACTGGCGAGACACTTTTAAATAAATACTACCTTAGTACTACATAGCTCAGATATCTTTGAGAGAAGAACCAGTCTTATTGCATAAATAAGTCTGTTCTATAAATACAAATATTTCTCTGAAAAAAATAAACTCAAGGATGAAAGTACTTTATGATCATTATTTAATGTAAGTATATCATGTGATAGGTAAACATACCAAAATATTTTAAAATATATAAAAAAAAAACAAATAAGAAAGCTTATTAAATCGCAATAAAGTAAATCTAAAATTCTATGAGTCAATTTTCTCTAGGATTTTTTTCTGTGCCAAATCCTTCTAGTAATTCTTCCACATCCTGGACTCGTATCTTTTTTGGTTTCTTATCTTTTGTTTCCTCCTCCTCCTGTGAATAAAACAATAATGTTATTACTATAAATATATTTAAATTTAAAGAGTCCAATTAGTCTTTTCAGTCTGCAGAACTGGGATTGTGGTAATATTATACCTTTTCCCATGAATTTATCTTCATTAACATTTAAATGACAACATTCATGTCATTTCTGTTAAAAAGTCAGCAATTTTTGTCTACGACTTGCAGTTTTGATGAAGATCTTTTCTCATATTTCTTTTCACCTGACCTGCTTTCTACAGTTTCAGCAGCCAAAAAGAAAAACTGATAAAAGTGCCAACACAGTAATCATTTAAGTAAAATTTGTTCAATAATGGATTTGTAGTTTCAGAAGATATGTCAAAAATCATGTGTGTTTATGGTGAAAGCATTATCCTTTGTGTCCTAAGAAAACAATGCTCAGAAAACATAACAATCATTTATAAGTTACATGTACAGGGGTTCAAAATTCCCCAGGTCCGACGTCTAAGACCTTTTAAATTTAATTGGGACCATTGGAATTTCTACTGTCAAAATCTGACGGACCTGCCATTTTTTTGTCGGGACAGTTTTTAGAATACTCTTCCTTTGAGTATAAAAAAAATGGTCTTAAACTCACTTAATTTATTGCAATTTGTTAAAGTTGTTGTCTGATTGATTCTGGAAATAAAAATATAATGCACAGCCACTTTGACAACAGCATCACTTGAGTGTTCGTTAGTTGTATATGATATACCGGTATTTGTTTAATCAAGAATATAAACAACAGTTTATTTGATTTTGGCATACATGGACCTTCCAGTATTGATATGAGACCTCTCACTCTTAATTTGGGACCTACCAAAAATAAAGGCAAAAAGTGCTGGAACTATCATTGTGAAATATAATTTTGAACCCCTGATGTACATTCAAACAATACTTTTTTGTAGACAGGATTTTTTTAGGTAATAGCCATGTGTGGACTATAACTTCAAATTTCAATTGAAGCACTTCAAAAACCCTTGTGATGACACAATGTAGACATTAACATACCCATTCAGATTGAGGAACCAAATTAAAGAAACTAGCAGTTTCATCAAAAATCTTGTCTTGGGGTACTCCTTTTTTTAGTAGGTAAAAATACTTCTCTATAAACCTGTAAAATATTAATTTACAAAATTAATCAAGCAACTGTGCATAGCCAAGTAGTAATGATCTTTTGCTTGTGATTTTGTCACAAGTACTGTATCTATGCCAGTCTTGTTTTCATTTGGACAAAACTTAACATCTTTATGTTAGATAGTTAAAATCTTTATAATAAATATAAGATATGGTAAGTCGATGAAACAATAAATATGGATAAATGTGATATATTTTATTTCAACAGCCAAGAAGATACATCAATATATAGTACACAAAGTTTCAAGACTGATATTTAAAGTAAACACTAAAAGAAAAACCACATATTCAAAATATTATCATTAAATTTATCTAGGTCAATAAAGAACAAAATACAAATGTATGAGCATTGAGGAAATATCAGTTATCTTCCTTAGGGAACATGCCCTTGGTGTAGGAAACATGAAGAAATGTACATGTATTCCTTAGAGAACATGTCCTTCATGAAGGGAACATGTAGGAATGCCTGCCTTAAGGAATATGTCCTTGGTATTAGGAACACATAGAAATGCCTTCCTTATGGAACACGTCCTTGGTGTAAGGAACATGTAGAAATGAATTTCTTAGGTAACATGTCCTTCATGATGGGAACATGTAGGAATGACTGCCTTAGGGAACATGTCCTTGGTATTGAGAACACATAGGAATGCCTTCCTTATGGAACATGTCCTTGGTGTAGGAACCATGTAGAAATGTATTCCTTAGGGAACATGTCCTACATGAAGGGAACATGTAGGAATGTCTACCTTAGGGAACATGTCCTTGGTATTGGGAACAAATAGGAATGCCTTCCTTATAGAACAAGTTTTTGGTGTAGGAAACAAGAAGGAATGTCTTCCTTAGGGAACATGTCCTTGATGTATGGACATGTAAGAAAGTCTGCCTTAGGAAACAAGGTCTTGGTGAAGGGAACATGTAGAAATATCTTCCTTAGGTAACATGTCCTTGGTGTAGGGAACATGTAGGAATGTCATCCTTAGGAATCATGCCCTTGGCTTAGGGAACATGTAGGAATGTCTTCCTTAGGGAACATGTCCTTGGTATAGGGAATGTGTAGGAATGCCTTCCTTTTGGAATATGTACATGGTGTAGGGAACAAGAAGGAATGTCTTCCTCAGGGAAGATGTCCTTGATATAGGGAACATATTGGAATGTCTGCTTAGGGAACATGTCCTTTGTATCAAAAACCATGTAGGAATGTCTTCCTCAGGGAACATGTCCCTAGTGTAGGGAACAAGAAGGAATGTCTTCCGTAGGGAACATGTCCTTGGTATAGGTAACATGTAAGAATGTCTACCTTAAGGATCATGTCCTTGGTGTAGGAGAACATTTCTTCCTGATAGAAGTTTTTAATATTGTAAACCTATCATTAGCTAAAACCATTAAACTTTCTAGGTCTATCTAGGGGAGGTAACTGCATACTGAGTTTATTTCTTACCTTTGTTCAATAGATTTTGATTTCTTATCAAGCATGTCTGTTAAATCCACATCATAGGTGTTAGTACTAAATAGATCTTTCTTAGCTGTTTCTGAACGACGTTTATACATAAGATAGCCAAAAACATTCTGAAATTTCCTAAAAGTGAAATTAAATAAGATTTTATATTCCAGCCAAATATTTTCATAACATATGTATTAGGGAAAAATTGATGTCTCTGCTGAGTTTTTTTAAACAGTACTTCTGGCATGCAAGTCAGTTGTTGTACTGGTCAAGCTAAAGGGAAATTCCCTCATGCTCAACCATGTAGAAGCACCATGTATCTAGCACTGCCACACATCTGCAGTTAGACCTGTCCAATATGTTGACCTACATGGAGGAGTGACCTCTCTGGCTAGTTAGTTTGATTCCTTCTCTGGCAGATCAAAGTGTGGTAATGTCTGTCAGTTGGCATGCGGGATCTTCATTGTCCCAAAACTGACTGCCACGATGTAAGTGAGAGAACCTTGACTGAGGTGAAAGTATAACTCCAGTCTCTAGTCTTTCTAAAAAAGTCCCACCCAGAACATCGTGGATTATAAGTAATTGACTATAACTGAAGACTGGATGATGGTAGTTATATTTATTTGCAGCAATAAAATCAGTCAAAAAGCAGCACATGTATTATAGTTTTATATTAATATCTGACATGAAGTTAAATCCATCCTAATGTTTTCTACCAAGAGGTCAATACATCAAGGTCAAACAGCTTTATACTGTATAGCACTTAATAATTGTGGAGTTTTAGTTTTGCTATATTCGCAACCAAGTACATTTCCGCGAAAAATAAATTCATCACAAAAATTGTGAAAACAACACAGTAAGTCATTGTTTGGAACATTCTTCTACTTCTTCACTTTAAACACACTTTACAGTGCAAAATTTAAACACTGCTAATATACTAATGGGTCTTCTACCGCGAAACTTTGACACCACAAATATAAAGTGCTATACAGTAAATTTGGTAAAGCTTTATACATTGATGCAACAATTAAGCTTTAGGCTTCATCAATCTATACTATTCAAAATCACTGTGGCTTGATTGATGATAAAATTCAAAAGGTTCACCAAGTCGTAAGGACTTCATGCACTGTTGCTAGATATAGGGGTTTAAACCAGAAGTTTTTTAACCATGATTTTTTCTCCAATTTTTTTTTTTTTTTTTTTTTTGGTATCTCTTGATATAGTTTCCATCTTATTTTTAGGTTAAGCTCAAGTAAATCATATAACTATAAACAATGTTATAGACACTTTTGATAAATTGTGGTGCCTTGCTGGAGAGTTATAGCGGGTTTAAGAATGTGATGTCATTTGGGGATAACCCTGATAGAAATTACAGAGAAGGAAAATAATATTTGCATTATGTTCCAATGGAACTCGCCAGCGTACCACGTGATCAATGCCTATTAACGTTTGAGCGGAATAATATGGAGAACGTTTACCTCAAATATTCCCAAAAAACATCGTTATTATGAAAAAATGTAACTTTATGCGATTCCATTGCCAATAGGAATAATTGTCTCGCACAAACGCTATGAGGTATCAAGTGGTACTCTGGTGAATTCCATTAAAAGTTGAAATTTTGACTTAAATATTTGAAATAATAATGAAAATGTTGTAAACTTTTTAAAAAGTAAGGTTTTTTTCCCAAAACTCTTATTTGAACATACTACATGAGAACTGACACATTGCAAATCAATTGGATTTTTAGTTAAATTTAAAAATTGCTTGATTGGAAGAAGTCCTCCCATGGCCAGTCAATTGGAAACAATTGTAGATTAATATTAACTGATATTAAGGTATGCCTTCCACTGTTGATGTCTCAATCCCACTCAGACAGATAGTGTGAGAAAGTTTGCCAGTTCATTTGCTGAAGGCCGGTGGTTTTCTTCAGGGTCAGGCACTTTCATTTCCTCTACCATCCCAGAACTGACAGTCTCAATATAAGTGAAAGCATCTTAACCGGGGGATAAAACAAGTCAATTCTTAATGGATTCATTTCAACTCAACTTTTAAAGGAAAAAATTTTAAGAAATAAAACAGTTACTGAATTTCCTGACATAATGGGTATTAAGTATACCAGAGATAAAAACATTCACTGACTTTTTTCACAATTACACGGTAGATAAATACTAAACAGGAGAGAAAAATATTTACTTTCTCAACAAATCTTCTGGATATATTATTTTTGGTATTTTGTTATTTCTGTGATTTTTTGGTATCTGTGGTGGAAATTTTCTGTATACTTCATACCAAACAGGCTTATCATTCAATGACACAGCACCTGCTCTTAACAAGCCCCGAAATCTGTTAAAATAAAATCAAAGTACTGAATCAATACTACACAGAGAATTTGAACAGAGTTTAAATTATAATGAGATACATGTATCATTATTATTCTTCAAAAAAGCAATGCTAGGTTGTTATAGATACTAATGAGTGCAAAAATGGTCCAATCCAGTATTCCTTAAAGCTGCATTAAGTTTTCAAAGAAAAATTAAAATGGTGCTAATCTAATTAATGATGTTCCTAATGAACATTGTTACATTTGATTCAACGATAAAAGCTTGAATAAATACAGAAATTACAGTAATTACCCAGCGAGATGCAGCAAAACCCAGGTCATTTAAACACAACTTTAAAAATGGTGAAATACGATAAATTAAACACAGAAATTCGTTGAATTTGTCATTTGTGACTTAGTAAGGGATACATAACACCATTTCAAATTCTGGATATTAATTAAGGACAATTAATGCAATTTGTCATGTTTAATCTTCAATTCTAGGGTTTTTCCGTACATCTGTGTGCATGCTCCAAGCTCATAATTACAATCGTTAAACATTGACCAACCGGTCAGAGGATTCCATTTATTTACAGCTAAAAGAAATGAAATCTTAGAAAATGAATCTCACGGATTGTAGTTTGAGGATATCTATTTTTAAAAAAATATATTTTTAGAAAATCAAAAAAAAATTCAGAAAATTTAAAAACTTAATGCAGCTTTAAGAGTTCACCATAGGCCTGTTCAACAGTGTGGACAATTTTTTGTCTATTGAACAGCTGCAAGCAATAACATTAAGTCTAAGTCATCATAATCATCCAGATGTCTTATCAATGATCTTCCTTAGATTTGGACACAGACACTGACTCAAGAAAAAATGTCAAAATATGAATTAAATTAATCATCTGTACACATTTTGACTAATCATATCATTCAAATTCCTTCTAGAAAGAAACCATACTCTTGCACTGAAATATAAATTGAAATGCATGTTGGTTTCAGAGTTCATTAAAACATTTCTTAAAAATGAGTCGGATTCTGACGATTTTGTTTACTACTTGTAGCGACAAAATTGATGCTAAAAAATGATCATGCAAAAGCTTAAAAAATAAATGCAAATGCACTGTATACATGTAGATATTGAGCACTTTAGAGATGATACTAAAAGAGAGTAGATTCATTGTGAAAAGTGGAAAGAAAAATCTGGATTTGATTTTTATGATACTTCTGCATGGGCGAATGAAAATAATGGAACTACTCGCATTTTAAAATAATAAGTTGCTAATGCAAGTGTTACTGTAGACATTATTTTCAACTGTAAAAATAGACCTTTTAACAACCATTATTTAAATGGTGTAGGGATTTATCTACACAACAACAATTTTACCGATATGAAAACGTTTTTCTTTTTTAAGATTTAACACAAATGACTTTTAAAACAAACATCCAAAAGAAGAAAAATTAAAACAACTACATCTACTACATGTTTATTTTATTTTCATTTCATGGTAGAGTCGTTTTCAGAAGTGAATATTTTCACTTCTCTATTTATCTCTGATGACCATAAAACTTCTGTTTGTCCCCGACTTTTGGAAATTAATGTTTTTATATACTGGTATTTCAATTTCATAGGATTGTATTCATAAATGCGGTACCTCGATTATAAGCCTAGGGAGTAAATTAAGCCCAGGCTAAAGCCCAGGGAAGTTTCTCGCGCCCAGGAAGTTTTGGGACACTGCAGAGATGTAAAATTCACATATTTATTAGAGATTATACTCTAGTTTATCATGTAAAATTTTTATATTGATCTATGCAAAAATAACGAAGAATTTGATCATTGATTTTTTACAGATCGACAGGCTACGGCGATTGAAGGGAGATAACTTGCGTTGATTACTCTAAGACATTTATTAATATGATATATAGAATGAATCACTTAAAATATGAAGTTTAAGAAATAGCTAAATGTATTTGATAATTTAATCATGTAAGACGACTTTTCAACATTATTAGGAAGATACCGTTATATAGATGTTATAGAAATAGCTAAATGCACTTGACAATTTAACATGTAAGACGACTTTTCAACATAATAAAGAAGATATCGTTATTTTCGTTTTAATTAAGAAAATATTGCAAGACTGTTGGGAAAAATGAATTTGTCTAATTGGTTACATAATATTGCACAAACTTGTGGATTTTGATAATAATGATAACGAAACGAAGATTAGGTCGAAAGAAATGTCCAGAACAAAAGGCATAGTCACAATTTAATACTAAAAGACATATTTTGTAATTAAAAATAATTAAACCTTGTTTTCTTATATCTTTAAAATGATAATTTTTCTCTTTTATTTCTCTTAAAGACGTACTTATTTAAAATTATTAATAACCTTTTTTTCCCTCAAATTGTTTACAAAAGATAATACGAGTAATATATTAATTATGAGCACTTGGTAATTATCGAACTAACGGCGTGTGTCCTGTCATCAGACATCTAAAATTAATTAATAAGACACGCTCCAGTAACTTGTGATCAAGAACCCGCGTTTATCAAGGATAAAGTTATCTCTGACAAGTGTGAGTAATGTAAGCCGATACACCAAAGTGAACACTTTTACTAATAAATATGAGGAATAAATTTGAAACTGCAGTAAACTGCAAAAATGGCAACTTTTTTATGTGGGGTTTGTAATAAGAAATGTGGTATCAAAACCATCGCATGCAAGAAATGTGATAAGTGGTTTCATATTAAATGCGAGGGGATAAGCATGGCCCAATTTAAAGAATTACAAGAAATACAACTAGATTATTTTTGCCATAGTTGCTGTCTGAATTCAGACAATACTTTCAATTATGACTTCTCTCTACAAAGCTTTTCAAAGGAGGTTAAAGATAACCGTCTTGAATGTGGGATTAAAATGGAAAACATTTTGATGAGGAAAGAAGACAATAGCACCATGACTTCAAGATGCGAATTAAAAAAAAATAGCAATTTAGTTTTAGATTCTGTTGCGGAAGAAATGTTAAAACCATGTGCTTTAAATGTTCCCGATAAACTACCGATATATTCTACTGGCAACGGGAACTGTTTATTTAACTCTGATCTCTATAGCACTTGTTTGAAATGAAAGCCTTGCATCAGAAATACGCGTACGTACTTGTATAGAACTGACTAGAAATAAACGCACCTATCTGAATGAAGGCAAAAAAAATTTCTTTACACTTAACTGGTGGCAATATTGATTACAGTTGCTGACATGCAGCAATAAACTATGACGATGCAGGTCCATGGGCAATCATGGCTGCTGCAACTTAAATATTACTTAGATGATCAATTTAACGACATGATGTGTTGTGTTTCAAATGGGTCAATAATTGGAATTGACAGAACATTTAATTTAGGCCCCTTTTTGTGACGTCTAAAGTGTATCAACATAAACTTTTAAAAAGAAAAGGAACTTCAACTTCGCTGATCATGTTAGGTCCAGTCTTTCTTCGTCAATACAATACATATAGTTTTTTTTAACCGATATCAGAACAAAAATAGGTTTTCATTTTCCCGTTTATAAACTAACTTTTGGAACTGACAAAGAACAAGCTTTAATTAATGCAATTTATACAGCTTTTCCATCTGTAACACATATTCTCTGTACACATCATTTAAAAGAAAATGCAGCAAGACACTTAACGTCTAAGTGGATACCTGAAATTAGAAGACAAGATTTATTAATGAGGCCCATGGGGAACTGATGTGATGCCTCAACTGCAATATATTCTCTTGAATTATTAAATTATGAATTTTCGGCAATTATCACATGTTGTTATTATTATTATAATTATTATTATTAAAATTATAAATTCTTGCATGGAATTTAGACTGACAATTTCTGGACAATTTATTGGTCCATTCATAGTTGAGGTATTATTTTTTTGTAAAATCTTTTTTTTATAAACAATGGCCTAAACTTTTCTGGTGCAGAAGGATTGATAAAGTATAAATTTGAATAACTGTATGCACTTGTAAAGAAAATCTTCTTGTAAACTTATAATTTATTGATCCATCATTCCACAAAATTAAGACCCGATCTGTTTTATTTCATTTTTATTCGAAGTCAAAAAATTTCCTTCACACACACACACACATATGCTGGAACAGCACCAGGAAAATCTTAGAGTAATCAACGCGAGTTATCTCCCTTTAATCGCCGTAGCTTGTCGATCGGTAAAAAAATAAATGATCAATTTCTTCCTTATTTTTGCATAGAACAATATAAAATTTTTAAATGATAAACTAGATTAAAACTAATCTCTGATAAATATGTGAATTTTACATCTCTACGATGTCCCAAAACTTCCTGGGCGCGAGAAACTTCCCTGGGCTTTAGCCTGGGCTTAATTTACTCCCTGGGCTTATAATCGAGGTACCCTCATAAATGTGCAGTTATGTTTTTTTTATAGTAAGCCTAGTGCATAAAGAGACAGGCGCACAACATCATTACCATATACTTCCACCTTTGCGTGGGTTTGACGAGCATAAATGTGTTATATATGAATATGAATCTAGTATCAGGTTACCTGTCAAATACTGAAATGCCATACTTCTGTCCTCGCCTGCTGGCGGCCATGGTAGCCGGTACGAACCTTACGATTCGGTACCATAAGAACGGTCCACGTTATCTACCAATGGATCGTGAATGACAGTAACTACCACAGGGACTTGATGTCAGGTTATTTGTTCTTTTTTAAAGAGTGTTTATGTTTTTATTATAAGCGAGATCAATACAAGTTCATACATATCAATAACTTTGCTTGAGATCCGTTTTAATAAAGTTTAAAAAAATGCTGAAAAGTGACTCGCATATAATTAACATTCCTTACAAATAAAGAAAGGGAAGAAACGAAATCGCTTCCATTTTTATTTCAAACATTTGAATTTCCTTCTTAAACACGTTTCACTGATAAAAGCTTGTAATTGTTCAATCGAAGATACATTATATTTCAACTTAGTAATATTTACTCGAATAACCCACGATCCCACAAGAGTCACGATTAAAACTTTCCCAAACTACACTTATTTAAAAATCTCTTTTTTATGACTATTGAATCGAAAGTTGCAGCGATTTTAAGTTTATCTGCCTATAAGCCGATACTTTATCGTCGGTGTCGATGATTTATCTATCATATCTATTGCTGTATTCACATGCGGTTGGTCATTTTACGTATATCTGTCACTGTGAGGTTAAACTGTAGTTTTTAGCATCTCAACACGTTTTACCATTTCTTGATTATTTCATATCTACTAGCCAAAGATAAAGCCAAGAACTTGAACTTACAAAAGTAGAAAGTATTTACTTTGTTCAGACGACCGTGTATCTATAGTTTACTTTACTTAGGGTTCATTTATACGGCGGCTTTAATGGATCATGAGTTTTTGAAACAAAATGCCAAAGCATGAAAATACAGAACAATCAAAAAGCATATAAAAGTGTGAATGTCAATGTTACGAATATTAGGTGAAATGATTTACACACTCACACACTCAAACAGTATAAACTGATAAAAAGGTTCTTTTATCTAGGTCCTGGAATAAATTTTAAAGAAAGAAACACATGTATTTTAAACTGAGATGCATTAATCTGACACAAGGTGGATAATTACAAAAAGACTTAAACTTCTCTTTTAAAGACATAGCATGATCGGACACACAGCTATTGATTAACAGATATTTTTTTAGGATTATCATCAGGCATATTAAAAATAGTATTTTACTTCAGTGTACAAGCTTACGTGAAATGAATTGATCAGGCAAACATGGCGGAGATAATAGTTGCACACAAAAGTTAAAACAATAAATGAATCAACTCCTTTCATGATTAAGCTTTATATGCATTATGGAAAATATCTGTAAATTGTAATGAACACATTTCCATTTTTTCGCAACACCTGATACAAAGTTATTTTAATATGGTTGTAAATTTAACAGTTGAATATCATGTCTCTGTCAAACGTATGGGAAAATGGCTCGTAATCCGAGTCGTAACGTTACAAAAGACATAAGTTCAAATTCCGTAAAACACATAATGTGAACAGAAACTTTTTTTTTAAATTTGATTGCATTTGATTTACCAAGTTTCAGGACCGATGGGAAGCTCAGCCTTTACAACCCCTGTGTCATGCAGTGCAGAATTTTGAATGTTTCTCTTTGTAAAAATTCAAAGTTCTGCACATGACACCTGTCTTAGTGATGTATAAAACCCTAACGATAACACAAAAACAAGATTGTATCAAGTGAAAAACCATACTTACTGAAAAAATGACTTGAAAATTGCGAACGATTTCTTTAAAGCTGCATTAAGTTTTCCAAAGAAAAAAAATAAAACGGTGCTAATCTAATAAATGATGTTCCTAATGAACAATGTTACATTTGGTTCAACAAAAAGAGCTCGAATAAATAAAGAAATTACAGTATTTACCTAGCGAGATGCAGCAGTTGGGATCTAATATTAGAACATGGTTACGTCATCAAAACCCGGGTCATTTAAACACAACTTTCAAAATGTTGAAATACGATAAATTAAACACAGAACTTCGTTGACTTTGTCATTTGTGACTTAGAAAGGGAAAAATAACACCATTTCAAATACATCTGGATATAAATGAAGGACAATTATTGCAATCTGTCATGTTTCACTTTCGATTCTAGGCTTTTCCGTACATCCGTGCGCATGCTCCAAGCTCATAATTACCATCGTAGAACACTGACCAACCGGTCAGAGGATTCCGTTGATTTACAGCTAAAATAAATGAAATTTTAGAAAATGAATGTCACGGATCGTGGTTAGAAGATATCTACTTTTAAAAAAATATATCTTTAGAAAATCAAAAAAAATTCAGAAATTTGGTAAACTTAATGCAGCTTTAAAAGAACACATCCTTTGCGATAACAGAGTCCATTTTAAATATCCAATAGCATTGATGATCTAGACGGCATTCATATCGGAGTACCGTTTTATCGAAATTCTAGAATCAAACGAATGATTTTAATAAAGAAATTAATTTTTATTTATCATTAAATCAATTTCTAGTTTTAGGCATCCAGTCCTAAAGTTGCCGACAACTTTTCGTTGATCTCTAAACTGTACATTGGTAACATACGCGCTGATATCTAACAGTCTAAACTACATTTATACTGTCTGTAAGTTTATTACCATTTTTAATATTATTAGTATCATTCCACAATTCATTTATAAAAGACATTTTGTCATAATTTTCTAAAACATTTTTCATTCGCTTAACCTTGCATTTATTGCTAATATTTAAACATAAGATATCATTTAATTTGTATTTCTCAATCATTTTTAAAACTTTACATTCAAAAGATTTAGAAACATTTTGAGACCAATTATGTATACCATGTATTAACCGGTCATTATTCAATGAACTAACTCTAGTGTATAATCTTAACACTTCAGTATGCTGCTTTACGCTACATGAAGACCACCCCATACTCACCGCGTATTGCCAAGATTGCTGCATTTCTAGACGCACCTAAAAATTACCTTTTTGCAATATCAAACATCTCCATCAGACATGGCTATGAATGCTCAACAAATGCCATTTTTTGCCACTCCACAGATGCAACATCCTTCAGTCAGTACTCCTCCTTATCAAACAGCTATCTTACAGCAACCTACTATGTCTTGTGCTCTTTCTGAAGAAGATATTGGCCGCATAGTTAGTACTCACGTTCGCTCAACGTTGAAAGATGAAATTATAAATGAATTTAAAAATGAAATGAAATCGATTATGTCTGAGGTGTTTGGTGACTTTGTGAAAGATCTAAAAGTCAAAATCCAAGCTTTGTCTGCGGAAAATGCAGAGTTACGGACAGAAAATAACACTCTAACCGAACGCTTAGACGATCTGGAACAGTATTCGAGGCGTAACGCCATTCGGATTTCCGGTGTGCCAGAAAGCTCTCCCGAGGATACTGATGCGTTGGTGAAACAAATAGCGTCCAATATGGGCATAGAGCTCAAAGATGATGACATTGATAGGTCCCATCGAACCGGTAAGCCTAGGTCAGGATCTAACCGCCAAATATTAGTGAAATTCAGTAATTATCATTACAAACACCGTATCATGAAGTCACGATGGAAACTTGGGAAAAGTCCAGAATTAAAAAACATATATATAAATGAAGATTTGACAAAGAAAAAGGAACAACTTTTCCGAAATGCGCGAAAACTATATCAGGATAAAAGTGTTAACAAAGTATGGACTTGGGATGGTAAAGTTTTTCTAACAGATCTAAACAATGTTAAGCACCGTATCGAAAAGTCTAGTGACCTTCTGAAATTTCCTCAGCGCAGCACCAACGGTTCACTTAACATGGTAAACGCGAGTGTGACAAATACATCCGATGGCAGTCCCCCAACGTAGGGGCATCTCTGTGACTTTCAGGCGCCGTCGGCTTTATAGGCTAACGTTACTGTATTAGCCTTCTACAATTTGAACATTTAGGTCTCACTATCTGATCACTTAATATCCTGCATGTGTAATATCCAACGATTACAAACACTGTTTATTAGCATAGATGTATATCTCCATTTAATATATATGTAATGAAATATAAATATTTAATGTATATAGGCTCTTCCTGCTTGATGTATTTTCTAGTTTGATCCTGTGTGTGTGTGTGTGTGTGTGTGTGTGTGTGTGTGTGTGTGTGTGTGTGATGCATATGGACTCTTCCTACTAGATGTTGATGTATTTTCTAGTTTGATCATATATATATATATATATATATATATATATATATATATATATATATATATATATATATATATATATATGCATGTTTATCTATATTTTTGTATGTGCATGCGAACATGCAATGTATATTCGCACTTCAGGTCAGCTTATTTTTATATTTGGTGTTTACTAAGTATTCCTAATATTTAATTACAAAAGTAGTTATCGATAATTTTCTTTAACTGCTCAAGGTGGTATTGCTTTACCATTATGTTCATTGTTTTTTTAATCATTTCCATTATTTTTGTACATATCTGTTCTTTAAATCCCAGTTTCACTGTTTTCTATGGCATTAATGACGAGTTTACAAGTATGATATGCACCTTACTTTTTAGTTCATGTTCGATAACCTTTATATGTTTTTGTGGTATAACGATTGTCAATAATATCAGCTATTATATGTTATACAAAATGTGGTTTTCTTTAGCATTACCTACTCACATATTACTAAACATTTTATTGTCTTGGCCAATACTGCGCATCTTTTTTGGTATATACATATATTTTGTATTCTTAGATGATATCTGATATCATGTTGTACAGAGCGCGCATTGGCCTTCATTATGCGAAATCACTGAATGTAATGAAACACAAACGATTAGATCTTATGACAGTAGTTTTTGTTAATCTGTTCTGTGTTTACAGATTAAGTGGTATAACGGTAACTATTTGCTTATTTTTTTTACCAAATTTTACAGAGAACAAACTTGTGAAAGTTCATCAAGACGAAAATTTTTCTTCTACGTCTTTTATTAACATGCTTGATAACATTACACATATGTTTTTGTTTTTTGCAATCTTTTTGTACATGCAATTGTTATTATCTGGTGATATAGAATTAAACCCCGGTCCTTCTTTCATTGATGATTCTGTAAGTTCTTCGTCTTATACAAGTTCTTCGTCATTTATGTTGGACACTTTTGTTCATGAGGACCATAGTAAATATTTTAGTATAGTCCATCTAAACGTCCAAAGTATTAAACAAAAAATTCCTATAATACAGTGTGAATTAAGCGATTACGATATTTTAGCTTTTACTGAGAGTTGGTTGCATGATGATACAGCAGATTCTGAAGTTCTACTAAGTGGTTTCTCACATCCTTTTAGATCTAAAGAACGGCAAAATAGGGAAGGGGGTGGTGTTATTGTTTATATTAAAGATTCTATTACTGCAAAACGTAGAGAAGACTTAGAAATTTACGAAGTTGAATGTGTTTGGTTAGAAATAAAAATTATTGGTACATCTTTTTTACTAGGTACTTTTTATAGACCCCCGGGCTCTAGCTCGCAAGTTTGGGATAAAATCATCTATTCAATAGATTCAGCTTATAATTGTAACCCTGATTATATATTTATCACAGGTGATTTTAATGATAATCAACTTACTGGTCGCTCTACTAAATCTGGTGAATTATGTTCTATTTTTAATCTATCTCAAATTGTCAGAGAACCTACTTACTATACAGAGTATTCAACATCATTGTTAGATTTATTTATTGTTAATGATGTTAGTATTGTACATAAATGTGAAGTTGGCGAATGTTTTTTTAATACAAATACCCGGTACCATTGTCCAGTTTATGCCTTTTTTAAATTTCCAAAATTATTGTCTGATACTTTTAAAAGAAAAATTTGGTTGTATGATAATGGCAATTATGATTTATTCAGAGAAAATTTAGGTAACACAAATTGGGTTAATATTATAGATAATGAAAATATTGATGAAGCCGCTTCTCTTCTTACTTCGACTATAATTGACACTGCATCTATCTGCATTCCAAACAAAAATGTTACTATTAGACCGTCTGATGCACCCTGGATGAATAATCAAATACGAAAATTAATACGGAAACGTAAACGATTGCATCGACGAGCTAAAAGAACCGATAGTCCCCATCACTGGTCTCAATTTAGAAAAATAAGGAACAAATGTGTTAACTTGATAAATAAAACTAAAGACTATTATCACACAAAATTAATTAATAAACTAAATGACGACTCTCTTAATATTAAACAATGGTGGAAGATTAGTAAATATTTTATGAGTTGTTCTGGTAAATCCACTCCTCATTCATTGTCACTTAACAATCAAATTTATAATGACCCTGATGATGTAACAAATATTTTTAATGAATATTTTTCCTCTCAGTCATACGTTAACGATGATTCTGTGCCTCTCCCAAGCTCCACAGAACCTAATTATCCTCTCTTAGATAATATTACTCTTTTAGAAAGTGATGTCAGGGATATTCTTCTCTCATTAGATACTTCTAAAGCAATTGGACCTGATGGTATTCATCCTAGATTATTAAAAGAAGGTGCGGACAAACTCAGTTCACCACTCTGTGTATTTTTTAATAAACTTTTACATAATTCAACCTTTCCGTCATTATGGAAATTAGCCAATGTTGTCCCCGTATACAAGAAAGGAAAAACAGACGACGTTAGTAATTATCGCCCTATTTCATTGATTAGCATTCTTGGTAAAGTCTTTGAAAGATGTGTCCTCAAATATCTTAACAATTACTTACTGCATAACCACATTTTGACCTCTTTTCAATCTGGTTTTGTACATGGCGATTCTACCATTAACCAACTTTCATATCTAACCAACCAAATATCTCAAGCCTTGGATGATGGCAAAGAAGTCCGTGCAGTATTTTTAGACATCAGCAAGGCTTTTGATAGAGTCTGGCACAAAGGTTTATTGCTCAAGCTTAAAAATATTGGTATATCTGGTTCTGTACTTTCTTGGTTTAGCAGTTACTTATTAAATAGAAAACAAAGAGTTATTATCAAAAATTCTTGTTCTGATTGGAAATCTATTTCTGCTGGTGTTCCCCAAGGCTCTATACTTGGCCCTTATCTCTTTCTCATATACATAAATGACATTGTTAATAATGTCATGTGTAATATTAGACTTTTCGCTGATGATACTTCCCTTTATGTTATTGTTGAAGATCCAAGATCTGCCAGTATCTCCATTACCAATAGTATCGATGCTATTTATTCTTGGTCTAAAAGATGGTTAGTTGACTTTAATCCTAATAAAACTGAATGTATGACCTTTTCAAAAAGAGGAAATATCCAGCATCCACCATTATATATGAATAATATTCTGCTCAAGGAAGTTTTCACTCACAAACACTTAGGGATAACCTTTTCATCCGATGGCTCTTGGTCTCCCCAAATAGACTCTATTTTAAATAAAGCTCGATCTCGACTTTCTTTACTGCGTCTTTTAAAATTCAAACTAGATAGAAATACATTACAAAAACTCTATTTTACATTGATCAGACCTATTTTGGAATACGGAGATGTTCTATGGGATAATATAACGTTGTTCTACAGTAATTCGCTTGAAAAAATTAATTTGGAAGCAGCTCGTATTGTTACCGGAGCCACACAGCTAACTAGTACTTCACTCCTTTTAAAAGAATCTGGTTGGGAATCATTAAGTGACAGACGTAAAAAACACAAACTTATTTTATTTTATAAGATGTATCACAACATGACACCTGACTATCTTTCTAATATAGTACCCCCTCACAATTTTGAAACACATTCTTACAATACACGCCAACAGAACAATCTCGTACATATCTCTTGTAAAACTAAACATTATTTCGATTCATTTTTACCCTCTGTTATTAGAGACTGGAATGAAATTCCAGAGGAAATAAGAAACTCTTCTTTATATAGGTTTAAATCATATCTTAATAGAAATAAGTTAAATATTCCGAAGTTTTTCTTTAAAGGCAGTCGATTGGGGCAAGTCCTTCACGCACGTCTAAGAATGAATTGTAGTTCGTTAAATAGTCATCTGTTCCAGAAAACGATAATTGATTCTCCCAACTGTCTTTGTAGAAAAACTGAAACCACCAAACACTATTTATTTGATTGTCCTAATTTTACTCGCCAAAGATCTGAACTTTTTAATTCCCTAAATCCCCAGAATATAAAGTTAGATACTCTTTTATTCGGTAGTCCAAACTTATCTGATGTTGAAAACACAGAAATCTTCTTAAAAGTTCAAAAATATATAATCGATAGTAAAAGATTCAAATAAGTTACTTAACTTGCATTTTTTTTTCAGAATTTAGTCTTATAATCAGTTACTAATAGTGTTAATTTATATTTATAACAATGTAAACAATTTTCTTTCCAAACCAGTAACGTTTTGTTTTTTTACATAAGTGCATATCATATAGATAAATATTTATTGTCGGTCTCTCTAATTGTAATTTTGTTATTCTTGGAGACGGATTAATATAATGGCATTTAACCATTGTTTCCGAATCCATATATATTCATAATGATGTATGTTATTGTCTTGTACTGTTATAATGAATAAAATATTGTTTACACTAAATACCTTCAAGCTTTATTTTGAATTGTGTTGATTTCGGGGAAGTTGCTTGTTCCCCAAATGCCTGCTCCAAAATATAATACTGGCTCAATAAGCGATTGATACAAACGAGTATAAACATCATATGTCATTCCTTCTGCGTAGCGGAATTTCGTGCATAAAGCAGCGAAAGCTCTGCTGGTTGACTTCAAGATAGTTAAAATGGTTACGCGTTACTCTAAACATGATTCTGTGCATATTTAAGATTTTGTGTCAAACATCGTATAATATCCTAATCAGAAACTTATATCATTTGGGAAGGATTAAAAAATCTTAAAATTGCTGAACTGGCCGTTAAGTTTTACCAAAAATATATAGCTAACTGTCAGCAAAGGATATTCTGGTAGCCTAGTAAGCTCTGGTATAAAACCAAATGTGTATAAAATTTGTAAATGTCTACTGGTAATAAATAAATGGTTTGGTATTTATGTTCTTACCAGTTTTTTTAATCGATGGCCTAAGATAGTAAAATGTTATTAATTTAACTTTTAATCCTGTTTAAAATGATTTTTCCAATATATATTCAAATGCAATAGGTACATAAAAGTTTAAGGTTCGTGACAAAATTGTAACGCCTTGCATCGTCCTTGTTAAAAACCGGAAGTATCATGCGCCCCCTAACTTTTCAGGAAGTGGAAATAAAAATAATGGATGACAACTAGCTACCGGTTGCTTCGCTGGCGATGTTTTGAGGCACACTTATCTCGCTTTCTGCGAATAACATAAATGGTAATTTAATGGTACTACCAGTTTAAAACATTCAGATAATCAAGACATGATCCGTAGTAAAATTGACAATTTCTTTTCAAATTTTGCGTAAAATTATTGGAGAGATGTGTCATGTTATATGAATTATGATTTATCATGTCTACTGTAATTATCAAGATTATATATATATATAACGTGGCTTCTTAGAATTATGAACTTACTCCGTCAGAAAATGGAAAAAATTATGTAAAGCAAAGCAGTTTTTTTTACCAACACTGAGGCATTGTAGATATGCATGTATTACCAATATGTTGACCTTGCTACAATAGCACCAGATGTAAATAAGAAAGAGTTTTGCATTAATCTGCAACTGCATCTGTATGAGTTTTTACTGTTTTGTGCACAGATGTTTTTTTTATCTTTTTCAATTAAATTGTATGTACTTTTGTTGTGGTAACAGAAGGTTCTCCTTTAAAGGAGGGGTTTACATAACAAAATAACGAAATAAAAAATATTTCTTAATTAAACCTTTTTTCTTTTTTCTTTTTTTTTTTTTTTTTTTTTTTTTTTTTTTTCTTTTTTGCCTTTTCAAATGTAATGCAACTGCTGCCATTGGATTTAAGATGACGACTTCTTCAATTTTTTGAAGAACCTATGTGATGTTATTATTCTTTTATATAAATAATATTATTTACAAGTTTCCAGTGAAAATGAAGTCTGTTTTCCACAAAATCACAATGAAAAACTGTCAAACAATTGCTTAAAAACTAAAAAAATGTCTTGTACATGATTCAGACAATCAAATTTTATTTTTCATCTGGCAGTATTGAAGATATTGATAATGTAATATTTATGGTTATTATTACAGTAACAGCTAAGATATTAGCTAGATTAGTCAAGGTACAAAACTTCTGTGTAGTATAATACACATTTAGATATAACCAGTTGGTTGAATGTTTTTTTATGTCACATCAGTAATTTTTCGGGTATTCATGATTTGTCTTTTTTTATTAATCTCGAGGATTAATCTTGGCAAAAGTTTTTTGTCGAGCCTGGTATTGCCATAAGTTACTTTTCCAGTGTCGACGACAGCAGCATGTCAAAAATGAAAGTTAATGTTAAAGTAAAGTATTTTCTACTCGGTCAAAAACTAACCAGACGAGACATTTAAATCTCTGCAGGCCTTAGATAGAATTTTTAATGCCACTCGGCCCAGTTCCTAGTTGAAGAAGAAAACCACTTGGCACTTGGAAATTTAACTCGGCACAGTCACCACATGAAAAACGAGACTTTCTTTTCTTAAAGTACCGCCAAAGCCTGTACCAATAAATATTGTTTTTCGACTTTCTTCTTGGACTTTTCACAAACTTCGGATTTTCTGCTTTTAGTAACCCGTAACTTTCGTATTGAAATGGCAGGTTTAGAAATGCTTTCACCTGAAACTGGTTTGTCGTCAGAATCAGCGGTAGTCTGATCAGTCAGTGTCTTCAAAACCTTTTTTATCAGCTGCTTCATTTTTTTTCTTAATTTACAAAGTCAAACAAAACAGTTTGTTTACTTTTCTTTTACATGCTTTACTGGACTGACAAGTATTTAAACACTCAGAAAATTGGTTGGATTTTACGTTATACTAAGTGAATTCCGAATGCCAAATAATAAGGTTTGCGCATATGATGCAAACGTTTAAATGATTTTGTTGATTCACGCTTGTAACAGAATGGCATGGTGAATAGAAAGGGACTTGTTACAATTGACCTCCTTATACATGATTTTCCTGAAGTATATATCTGATAAATTTAACTTGGCACTGTGACGAATGGCAGTAACAGCATCACTCGTCTAAGTACACATTTCACTCATCAGGACGAGTGGACGAGTGAATAATCGAATCCCTGCTGTGGAATATTTTTTTTTTTATTAGGTCTTCTAATCTGTTAACATTCATGTGTGATTATGATGATACTGTTTACCAATGAAATGAGCAAGTTTGGCACAAGTGAGAGTAAGACTAAAGTGCTTATTCAAAATTTATAATATTTATGATATTCACTTTTCAGAAACTAATTGAACATGTTTGCAAAATTAAAGAAGAAAATTGAAGAATCTGGTGGAAATGTTTCAGACAGTGAAAGAAACCATTCACCCGTTCCAGGTCATGCCAGTCCTCTTCGACCTGCTTCAAACAGTTCAGGTTAGTTCAAATATCATTGATTTTGTTGGCTTTAAATTATTTTCAATAAAATGTAGCTTCTCCAGTATAACAATGACTAAATTTTCCCAATTTGACCCTTTAAATTTCTCTTAACAATTGTGAAGACTGGAGATGTACCACATATATTAGAATACACAAATGGTTTAAACAGATGAAAACTGTTTGTATAAAAAATGTGTTGGCACCCTCCCAAACCCCCTTCCCTCCCTCCCCCTCTCCCCAACCCCCCTCCCCCCCCCCCCCAAAAAAAAAAAAAAAGAAAAAATAAGAAAAAAAAAGATATATTGTCACTAGAACATTTTGTAATATAGTTTGTGATATATTTTCAAGTTTTTTCAGTTTATAAATAAAATGTGTGATAATTTCCAACCCAGTAGACAGAAGGTAGTTGTTCAAAATTTTTGTTCTGATTTCAAAAATTATTTTTAAATGTAATGTTGCACACAATGGGGTAAATTTCTACATTTTTTAGTAATTCAAAATTTGTCCCTTAATTATAAATCCATTCCTAGTCTGAATATACTGTCATTGTCATTTACCACCATAAAAAGTATAATGTAACAAGGGGTCTATCTTTACTTCACCAACATGAATTTGCCATTCATATCCAGAAGATAGGTCATAGGTTTGAACCCATGCCAGGTCATTCGTAAGAATTACTTCCTTGCTAGGAATTCTGCAGGAAGAAGACAGAATGTCGACTGGTTAACCTGGAGTCAAAACAATGTGGTGGGGGAGGGAGTGGAGTGGAGTAATGGTGTTTTACACCCCCGTCATGATTTCTTCATTTATTTCGAGGCGGTCAGTTCTGGGATGGTGGAGGAAACCAGAGTACCTGGAGAAAACACCAACCTTCGGCAAGGGAACTGACAAACTTTCTCACACTAGGATCTGCCCCGAATGGGATTCGAACCCTGGCAGTGAGAGGTGCCATGATCTGTAAGTACACACTTTAGACCACTCGGCCACCAAGTCCCCCCTATGTGGCAGGGAGGGAGTGGTATGCTTATCTGTGACTTACTGACTTGATGAGCTAGCACCTCAGCAACAAGTTGACCTAATTAAACTGAAGTACAAGGAAGACCATAATACATGTACACGTACTTACTTGCACATTTTATGCATACACAAACTTGTTCTTGAATCAATCCTTAGAGATTAACAAACATGCTCTCATTTCACATGGCTATAAAATTGCAGATGTAACATAAAAACATAACTAACCAATCAACCAATCAAGCGGTTTTCTACTGGATTTATGGACCCTGTTGTCATGGTAGCATATCAAATTTAAGGAGAATGATAAATAGACACAACATTCAGGTTTTAATTTTACATCTTTTTTGTTCTTACAGGAAATGTAGTTCAGAGTCCACTATCAAAAGATAAATTAGGATATGAATCTGATACATCTTCGAGAACAAATCCCCAGTCACCAACTGGATCTGTCAGAGATGAGGTAAAAACCAATTGACGAATTCCAAAACATGAAATCTAGCTTTGTCTGAAGTCTCGTTGAAGTCTCGTGGGGGGGCAAAGTGAAGTTTATATATTTTGATTGCAATTTTGTTTATCTAGTGTAGTGCGATATCGTTAGTTTTTCGTCAGTTTTAATGAAATTTACAGTAATATCTTATTTAAAAAATTGATAAATATGACTGAAATTAATAATAAAAAATCATTTAAATGAAAAATTAATTTATATTTAAAAAAGACATGTCATTGTCGGTCAGCAAGCGTTCAAAATTTGTTAAAACTTTTTCAGTCGTATAAATGGCACTAGAGATGTAAAGGGAATTAAATTTATTAAATAATTTAAATGATTTTATAAAAATATTGCCAGATATGGAAATGTCATAGATTTAAATCAATTTGAATTTACCAAAAGTAATTTTATTCCGCCAACCAGTCGGTTTTTCGATTAATTATTTCAAGTTAATTTATTTAAATTACATAATATAATTTACAGTCGTTCTTCCCACACATTTTGTCAACATCTCAAAATATTTACAAACAGCATTTACTAGTTTATCGCTGTATGTATACCTGTCAATCAATTTAGCAAATTGCAAGGTAAGATCCTGATGATTACAGGTGATGGAATGTGCCTAATAAACAGGATGTCCACCGACTTAGATTATTGATAATCTTTTAATTAGTCGTAATTTAGATTATTATGTAAATACATTCAATATAAAGAAAATATCAAAATTAAACTTTCTCATGAAAATTTTTTCGACGAGTTGTTGCATAGATTTTGAAGATATCATTATTTCACCTATTAAAAAATGTTCTAATCAAAGCTTTTTCTACTATGAGCACTTTTTATAATTATAATTATTATTTTTGTGTGTGAAAGACCTTAGGTTTGTAGACTTGCATCTTAACCACATGGCCACTGCAGCCTCTAAATTTCATATTATGAAACAAACTATCTAATTTGTGAGACACTTTTCCTATGGGTATCAGATGTAAAAAGACTGTCCAAAAAAATAAAAAAAAATCTTAACAAACAGTCAAATTTTCTAGAAAGATGAATAAAGAATATATCAAGCTTATAGCTACACTGTATACATTTGCAATTAAATCCATATTTTTCTAAATTGGTTTGAGATACATTCGAAATTTTGAAAGAAAACAATAGCTGTTTCAGAAATAAAATTTGCAACATAATTAATGTTTATAAATTATCCTTTCCGTGGGAAATATCCTTTCAGTGGAAAACTTTAAATATGATCATACATGAATAACATATCAAATTTAAGTATGAAGATTGTCAATCTTTATTAATACAAATTGAAATGTCTATTTGATGTGAACAGCCTAAACGGTATAAAGAGTAATCGGTAGTAAACGAGAGAAATAAAAGAAATGTTGATTGACATATTTTGCCTACAGTAGGTTCAGTAGACGCAGTTTAAAAATAAACAAATTAAAAAAATATGACTCAAGGATGATTTTTAATGAGTTTACGGCGAAAATATGTGTGCATATGTACGATATTGTTCACCAATACATGTTAGACAGGAGTAAACGGGAGAAAATATACAGAATTTAATTAACATATTTGCCTACGGTGGTAAATCCAGTATGAAAAAAATTAACAAAATAAAAAAAGAATTATGGCTCAATTCACTTAATTATAACTCTTCACTGATAATAATAAAGTTTGAAAGATTCGCAAAAATGTATTTTTAAGCTAACGCTTATTTATCATTACTGTAATGTGTGGTATATTGAAATGCAAGAGAAATACATCGTGTATTAAAACTAACAGAAAAATATAATTTTTTTTTTTTTTTTTTTTTGAATAAGTATATCAAATATTCGATCAATATGATCCTTCTTAAAACCGGGATTTACATTTTATTTTGATCTTGATACATCTTCAAATGGTCAAGTACACATCCAGTTGTAAATGTATTTGGTTTTCAATAAACATCGCGGTAGACGATTTTATATTCCACTACGGCAGAAATATTCAGTTTGCGGTGGTCCGCAGTGAAAATTTAATCCCTTCTGCTCGGCAATTTCAAGTCTTTTTCAGATTTTAGATGTAGATAATAAATATATGTGCACATTTCGGAAATTCATTCCTCATCAGTGACACTAAGACCGAAAAGTTTGATAGATAAAAAACATAAGCCAAACAGTTGAAAATAATGAATCTAAAGTTCCAAAATTATATAAATCCAAATCCAGCTAAGGAATGCTTTGCATGAGGGAACAGACCTTATTTTTAAATAAATTTCAAATTTAGACGGCTGAAAAATTTGCTAATTGGTACAATTTCTGACAACACGAAGTACTGCCTATGAGTTATGGATACCCTCGGGGAGTTTTACTCCACCAGCAGCGGTACCCACTCAGGGGTAGTAAATATAAAACAAATACCAGTTAAAAAAAGAATGTCTAGTTTTTTCAGCTGATCATTAACGTATATTTTTCCACGTGGAATGAAGAAGTTGTATTTAGATTTCAAACTCTACAAGATACACAATTTGTCACAAAAATAATACTAATAAATAATAATTAATAATAATAATTAAAATAAAAATTAAAAAAAAAAAAAAATTTAAAAAAAAAACCCGACTCAAAGCCAACAAGTACATAGGCTAATTGAGATTGGATTTCGATTTGCCCCCCCCCCCAGCCTCGTTTTCAATCGTAAGAGTTACTTCCCCTGTCATGTTTTCGAATTGGTCAATGCCATTTAGCAAACACTTCTGTCAGAAACCTATATCAAGTGTTTTTAAAAAACCCAAATTGAGTCACATATTGCAAAGGAAGCCATCAATTGTTTAACAAGACTGAAATCTGCAGGGAAAGCTATCTATACATTAGCCCAAAGTCTCTTCTTCTCAGCAACATATCTCAAACTACCAAGAGCGTCTTGGATGGCAAAGAGGTCTAAAACATGGCTAAAACATTTCATAGGTTGAAATCGCATAGGCCTAAAATAAAATTAACTTTGTTTGCCATTGACCGCCCAACCCACTGGAAATGCCCTACCCAAAAAATTTTATTGCCATTAATTCAAATTTATTTTTACTTCTCATACAACATAAGAAACAATGTTAAAGGGCAATAACCCTGGCAAGTGAGACCACCTGTGAGCAGGTTTATATGGTAGTAAGGAAAGTCTGCTGTGTTTCTCCACGACAGAAAATGTAGGACAAAGAAGACTTCATTTAGCAAAAAATTTGTTAATAGTGTTTAAAAGAGACATATGAAACTACTCGCAATTTAAACTTTTTCAGAAGTGTAATAGATTAAGTTTTCAAAAAACGAAATAAATTTTTTTTCTTACCTACCTACCTACCCACCGACATGTGGAAAGCATAGGTCGAAAAACAGCAAACAAAGAATTTTTTAAGTTAGGCCTTATGGAGCATATTGTAGTTTAAGAAAGTTTGCCAGTTTTTTTTTCAAATGTCAGTGGTTTTCTCCAGGTTTTCTTTACAATTTCTTTCTTTACATGATATACCGGTACATAATATACATAAAATAATATATAAATAAATAAAAGAATCTTAACTGGGGTGTAAAATACCATCTCTCTACTCCACTACACTACCAACTCTAAACTTCATCCTTTTTTTTTTTTTTTTTTAGATATGGGGTTGGGGTTGGGGATTTCCAACTTTAATCTAGTTGTTAATTTTAATAACCCTGTTCTATATAAAGCAATGATTAGTAATAAAATCTGCCTTTGTCACTGTTCTTGGCTGATTTTATTTTTATTTTTATATTGTGACTTTAAGGATGTTTCTAGTTCAAAAGAAGAAATTTTAGCTATATTGATGAAAAGAACAGAACAGTGTAAAAAACTAGAGAGTAAAATAAGTGGTAAGTTCAAGGATAACTCTCGTTTTTAATCTTAATTAAATATTTATGCATGAAAAAAAAAGCAAAACAAAAAAATTGAAGTACAGAATTTTTTTCAATCTTGAAAACCATTGCAGGTTTTTCGGGTGGAAAAAGAACTTTGAAAAATTGATGTCCAATCTCTTGTAGCACTACAGAGAAAACTCTCAGTTCGTTGTCATAGATATCTTGCACAGGTAAAGATATCTTCATGTTTTAGTGTTAGTGAAGTAATCTTGTCTTGAACATCAAACCTCTTATAATCAAATGCCTCAGATTTAATCCCACTCAGGACAGATCCTTGTGTGAAAAAGTTTTTCAGTTTGCTTGACAAAGATGGATGGTTTTTAGGACATTCCAGTTTCCCCTACCATTCCTGAATTGACTGCTTTGATATTATCATGATAATCTTGAGGTGCAATACTCAATTTCTTCATCCACTCTAACTTTTTTATTTAAATCATTCAGTCAATCGATTGTTTAAACAGAAAATTGATAATTCTGTGAACTGATATTTACAAAAATAAATTGAAAAAAAAATTCAATCTTTCAGAACAACATTTAATGGGTATTTTACATGAAAATATTGATAGGTGCAAATCAAGAAATCTTCACTGGATTACATGTATGTAACAGATGGAGGGTTGTGTGAAAAAATGTGAATATGGTATGGGCAGATAAACAGTAATTATACCACAGTGATTTTATGTTTGTTTTTGCTCAACTCAACATAATTGGGGACCTCAGTAGCTGTGTCTATGCAGGTACCCTTTGGTTTTATTTATAATCAGAATTTAAGTATTAAAGATACACATGCAATAGTTTAGTTTATTAAACAAAATTGGTAAAAATCAAGTTGAAATTTTTATTTTTTTGTAGAATATGCAGCCATTATTAAAGACAAAAATAAGAATCTTGAAAAGATGGAAACAGCATTGGAAAAGCAACAAGATGGTACGTAAAGTCTAGTGTGATTACCGTATGTGAGTAAAATCTGGTGTGATTACTGTATGTGAGTAAAGTCTGGTGTGATTTCTGTATGTGTGTAAAGTCTGGTGTGATTACTGTATGTGAACTGGTGTGATTACTGTATGTGAGTAAAGTCTGGTGTAATTACTGTATGTGAGTAAAGTCTGGTGTGATAACTGTATGTGAGTAAAGTCTGGTGTGATTACTGTATGTGAGTAAAGTCTGATGTGATAACTGTATGTGAGTAAAGTCTGGTGTGATAACTGTATGTGAGTAAAGTCTGGTGTAATTACTGTATGTGAGTAAAGTCTGATGTGATAACTGTATGTGAGTAAAGTCTGGTGTGATTACTGTATGTGAGTAAAGTCTGGTGTGATTACTGTATGTGAGTAAAGTCTGGTGTGATTACTGTATGTGAGTAAAGTCTGGTGTGATAACTGTATGTGAGTAAAGTCTGGTGTAATTACTGTATGTGAGTAAAGTCTGATGTGATAACTGTATGTGAGTAAAGTCTGGTGTGATTACTGTATGTGAGTAAAGTCTGGTGTGATTACTGTATGTGAGTAAAGTCTGGTGTGATTACTGTATGTGAGTAAAGTCTGGTGTGATTACTGTATGTGAGTAAAGTCTGGTGTAATTACTGTATGTGAGTAAAGTCTGGTGTAATTACTGTATGTGAGTAAAGTCTGATGTGATTACTGTATGTGAGTAAAGTCTGGTGTAATTACTGTATGTGAGTAAAGTCTGGTGTAATTACTGTATGTGAGTAAAGTCTGGTGTAATTACTGTATGTGAGTAAAGTCTGGTGTGATTACTGTATGTGAGTAAAGTCTGGTGTAATTACTGTATGTGAGTAAAGTCTGGTGTAATTACTGTATGTGAGTAAAGTCTGGTGTGATTACTGTATGTGAGTAAAGTCTGATGTGATTACTGTATGTGAGTAAAGTCTGGTGTAATTACTGTATGTGAGTAAAGTCTGGTGTGATAACTGTATGTGAGTAAAGTCTGGTGTAATTACTGTATGTGAGTAAAGTCTGATGTGATAACTGTATGTGAGTAAAGTCTGGTGTGATTACTGTATGTGAGTAAAGTCTGGTGTGATTACTGTATGTGAGTAAAGTCTGGTGTGATTACTGTATGTGAGTAAAGTCTGATGTGATAACTGTATGTGAGTAAAGTCTGGTGTGATTACTGTATGTGAGTAAAGTCTGGTGTGATAACTGAGTGAAGTCTGGTGTGATAACTATGAGTAAAGACTGGTGTGATTACTGCAGTGTTTTCTCCAGAGTGCGTTTCTTGTGTTTTTGACGCGATTTTTTTATGAATGGCGCAACTTGGTTTTGCTGTTGCGTTTTTTTTGACGCAACCATTTTTACAGATTGAAATCAGCTACTGTAAATTATAAAAGGTGTCGAGAATGAAAACGAAAGTACTGAGCGTAAATTCCGTATTGTCGTACCACATGACTATCGTACCATATTAAAGGAAGCTAATTGTTAATATAGGAACCTGTCTATATTCTGAATCTTTGAAATGTTTTGTATTGAACGCTTAATTTATATAGTCATTATAAGTGGCTTTTGCATCAGACATACAAGAAAAGTGGAAACGATCTCGTTTAACAACGTTTTTAAACATTAAACGACTTGTGTCAAAGTCCTGCACGGAGCTCTGAACATGACCAGGCGGCATCTGGTAGTAACTTACTTGCCGACGACTCACAGTAAAATTAAAAAAAACTTATGTAAATCGAGATCTTAATAAAAGTTGGTTAAACAAATATCCTTTAATGATTTATGAAAATAATAAAGTCATGTAAAACCGGCATATCGGAAGGAGTGGATAATAATAATGAATGATAATGGTCTGTTGACTTGGGTTAATGGTAGACCATTCAGTAATTTCTGCTTTGGGATACTGTTGCGATTTTATTGTTTCAAATATTATAGATATAAGTAGCATTTGAAATAAAACATTTAAACACAGACAGTCGGAGAGATTAATACAGATCCTCTAATTACAAACAAAATATTTCCTTTATTGTAAAATATCGAAAAAAATAATTTTTATTCCAAAAATTTCACGACCCCTTCATTTTGAAAAATGACTCCCTCTTTTCATGTTAGGGGGTCATCAATGACCCCCTGTTTTAGTAAGCTGGAGAAAACACTGCTACTGTAAGTGAGTTAAGTCTGGTGTGATTACTGTTTGAAATATAAGCTGGTGTGATTTCTGTTTGTAAATATGAGCTTGTATGATTACTGTATGTAAATATAATCTGATGTGATGACTGTATGTGAGTAAAGACTGTTGTGATTACTGTATGTAAATATAAGTTGGTGTGATTTCTGTTTGTAAATATGAGCTTATATGATTACTGTTTGTAAATATAAGCTGATGTGATTACTGTTTGTAAATATAAGCTGATGTGATTACTGTATGTGAGTAAAGTCTGATGTGATTTCTGTATGTAAATATAAGCTGGTGTGATTACTTATATGTAAATAAAGGATCAAAAGGATGGTGTGATTACTAAACGCGAGTTAAGTCTTGTGTGGTGACAGTACATGTATACATGTATATAAGTTAAATTATGTGTGTGAGAAGAAAAAGGCTTGTTCTATTACTGTACATGAGTTAAGACTTGTATGTGTACCTATAAAATTAAACTTTATATGTTTTCATGATTTACATATTGTTTTGAAGTTTGTGCATTGCTTAATTTTTTTCAAATAAAGCAAGTACAAATAAAAAAATTCTCATATAAAAAGGAGTGAAAAAAAACGTAAAAGAAATTTTAACTTTGTTAACTTTACCTAAATATTTGCGGAGCCTTAGTCGCTGATTGCTCCAGAGTGTGGCCTAGGTTTTCATCCCTTTCAGGCAGATTTTAATATGGTTACACTTGCTGAAGGCCATCTGTTTTCTCAAGTACATTGGTTTCTTATAGAATCACAAAATTTAACACTTCGATGAATTTGAAAGAATCTGAACTAGAGTGCATAACTTCATTTATCTATTAACTCCTAAACATTTATGTTAACTGTCATTTCCTTTCTTACTTTATAAGCTAATGCAAAAAGAATTCAGGAACTGAATGAACAATACCAGGCAAGCCGAGCTAAAATGTCGGAGGGATTTACACTGGCATTAGAGAAGAAAGATGAGGTTTGTTGCACTAAATACACCAACACTTTAGTGACACACCATGATGGTGAACCAATTATTGGCTTCTTTTATCACTAATGGTAATCTGCTTCTTCTTTGTAAACAGGCTGTTCATGTACTGATATATTTGTTCTCTTGGTTCAGTTTGCAAAACTTGAGCAGGCAGAAAAAGCAAAAGAATTAATGAACGACTCACATATTTATAAGAACTCATAAATGATTGAAGAAAAAATGAACAAAAAATTGAATGTACAGTCAAACCTGTCTATAAAGGCCACCAATGGGAATCAATTTATGGACAGGTGGCCTTTATATACAGGTTCAAATAACGTAGACAAAGAGCAAATGGGATAGAATTATATTGGCCTTTATAAGCAGGTGGCCCTTATAGAGGGGTGGCCTTTAAGGCAGGTTTGACTGTATAAATAAATGAATCAATCAATCACTCAGTGAAATAAAAAATGGAATACTTTATTTAAAAAGCACTCAGTTGCTACAGCTTTGGACATATATAAACTACTACATTGGTATATACATAGCGTTATATAGTGTTTACAGAGAACATTCAATTACTCAGATACTGTGATCTCAGTTTTTTAAGTTTTTAGACATGATTTATAACACTATAATAACCGTCAATTCTAATAGCCATTTGTACATAAAAAAGTAAAACAAAAATCCTATGGCTGTGGACATCCTGACTTGAGTGAGAAAAATTTTGACTGAAATGTAATTTGATATACATTTTTTTTTTTTATGAATAGGAAAAACAGGAACTTATTGACAAGATAAAAGAAATTGAAGAATATAAACATAAGCTCTTCAAAAGGGAGGAAGAAAATGATGAATTTCAGGGTTTAGCAACACAAGAACTAGCTAAAGTCAAACATATGGTAATAAAGATAAAATATATGCTTGCATAAACTGTGCAATTGTTAGCTATATCCAAGATATGGCCAACTGGAATCATATTTGGTGTCACGGAAGGTCCTTAGGTGGGGTAGACTAAAGTTTTGACCAGGCGTCCCAAGATGTATAAGTGTGACAGCTGTGATATGTTGTTTATTTATATAATAAATACTTGTTCAGAATTAACAATTAATGTACTTTGCTATTTACTTTATCCAATCTATATTCACGGATTCCAAATTTTATTTATGTACTTCTCATTCCTGTACTGATCCCACATATCCATTGAATATCCATGTAGGATACAGTTGAATCAATGTCATTTAACTTTTCCATTCCATATGAACATGGTTTATAATACAAGATCCTGTACACAATGTATATTCAATTTTTATAGTTACAAAAAGAATGCTCAGATGTTTTGTTTGTCCTAATTATGCATAATAATAAACAATATTTTATAAATAATAATGTGTAAACCATTCTTATTTTTGTCATACAATGATTATTTATTGACTTGCATACACAACATCTTTGCTTACCTTTCCCTCCAGACCATATCTGCTTCAATTATAAGCATCAACCACAGTTCTGGTGTCCTTAAATGACCATTAAAGCCCACTAGACCTCTTGTTCTAAATAATATTTGGTTGCCCTAATTTTCACAATTGGGCCTCTTGTTATTTGAGTCATTAAGAAATAACCTGAATGGATGCTGTACACACTTTTGCATAATTTGCATTTAGGTGACATGTACAGTATTTCTCAGTGCCCAAAATAAAAATCAGATTCAATGTTTATATTTAAATTTTATCAACATCTAAATCAAATAAGAGAAAAAAAAAAACTTTATACAATTTTTGCTTTAAAGCTGCATTAAGTTTTCCAAAGAAAAAATTTAAATGGTGCTAATCTAATTAATGATGTTCCTAATGAACAATGTTACATTTGGTTCAATGATAAAAGCTCGAATAAATACAGAAATAACAGTAATTACGCAGCAAGATGCAGCTTTTGGGATCTAATATTAGAACATGGTTACATCATCAAAACCCGGGTCATTTAAACACAACTTTAAAAACAGAGAAATACGATAAATTAAACACAGAACTTCGTTGAAGTTCTCATTTATGACTTAGTAAGGGATAAATTACACCATTTCAAATACATCTGGATATTAATTAAGGACAATTAATGCAATTTGTCATGTTACACCTTCGATTCTAGGGTTTTTCCGTACATCCGTGCACATGCTCTAAGCTCATAAAATACCATTGTAAAACACTGACCAACCGGGCAGAGGATTCTGTTTATTTACAGCTAAAAGAAATGAAATTTTAGATGAATCTCACGGATTGTGGTTAGAGGATATCTATTTTTAAAAAAATATATTTTTAGAAAATCAAAAAAAATTCAGAAAATTTAAAAACTTGATGCAGCTTCAATAACTTCAAAAATAATGTGAGAAATGAGAATAAAATATTTTTACTTAGATTATTTTGTTTTTTCATTCACAGCTTCTGAATACTCAGGAAGAACTAGCAACATTGAAAGAGGAGACACAAACAAAAACAGAGAAGCTGGACAAATCAGAGACACAAGTGAAAGAATTACAGAACCAAGTCACCTCACTAACAGAACAAGTGAAAACATTTCAGAGTAAATGGTAAATGACTTGAAATCAAGTACAGTAAAACCTTATAATGGCACCCAATGTCATCTCACTTGTCACTGAAGTATTTTAAAGTACAAAGTTCTATATCTGTATATTTTTGATGTGTAGAGTGAAGTACATGTAGGTTTCTGTCAAATTTCAAGGTCACATTTCATTGTCTGCATCATCATAACTCTTTAACAGTATAAGGGGTTTTAACGAAAACTACCATTAATATTTGTCTAATTAACATGGACAAAACAGGATGACAATGAGAGCAAAGTGTTTCACAAACACTAAGCAGGAACTGCTGCTTGTGAAATTTAAAACAGTTACAATAATATGACAGTACATACATGTAAAGGAATCTGCATCTGCACAAACATGTCACTGACAAATGATTCACCATTTGTAGAGCTTTTGTTTTTGGAAAATGATTTTAAATTTTATGAATTTCCCTTATCATCTAATCTTAGCAATAACAGGAATTTTTTGTTAAATTTCTTTATAATGTATAATTTTTCTGTTTTTCTCTTGTTGTGTGATGCCATATCTGTTTTTTTTTTCATCCAGTTATAAGTTAGAAGAAGAAAGTTTAGCCCAGGCTGCACTTGTTAACTCAATAGTAGATGAACAACAAACGTTACAGGAAAACAAGAAGAAACAGACAGAAGAATTAACAGAGGTACTTGTACTAGTAGTTAGTTTATACAGTGAAACTTGTGAAAACCGGACGGGGTCGGGACCACAGAAAAAATTCTGGTTTCCACAGGTGTCCAGTCTATTCAGGTTTTGATCATGAGTTAATTGCCCTTGACTACTGACCATAAAACCGTAAAAGTTCCTATATCCTTTTCCATGACCCACGTTAAAATTTGAGAAAATTCACAGAAAATTCTACAAAGAAAATAAGAATCATACATTGTATTTAATCCATAAAAAATGTTAGGAATTTTAACGGGTTTATATTTTCAACTAGGAAGTGTGTACAGAGGCAATATGGCAAAACACATCGCGCATTTGGAGACACATTTAATAGTTTACCTGCTTGGATATTTTCTTTCTCTCGTGTATAAAATTTAATTGATTATAAACAAACGTTTGATGTTATATTTTCCTTTAGAAAGTCTGGGTAAGAATCTCCCCCCGATTTGTCTGAAAAAAGCCAGGTTCTTCACATTAATTGTTGTTAGAATAAATTTTTTACTTTTCTTTGATTACTAAAGATCCTGAGGATGCTGTGGTGAAACAAACGAGAGAGATAGATAGAGAGAGAGAGAGAGAGAGAGAGAGAGAGAGAGAGAGAGAGAGAGAGAGAGGCTGTTTACTGTATTTTCGTTTAATAAAAATGTTAAAATAACATGACTAAATGATTTTGTAACAATTTAAAAACAATGTTGCTATCAACATAAGACCCGCTTACATGTCCCTAAAATTTTTTAATTCGAATGCAAGCCTGACCCAGTTTAAACCAGATTTTCGAGAACAGGTGAATGATGCATAATTCATGTTTACTCATACGTGAAATTCATGTCTAATTAACACGATGGATCACCGATGAGTACTGATTGATCTGGGCTGATGTTTAAACAAAAGAACAATTATTGATAAGTGGTATGTTTGATTACAGGCATGAAATTATTATGGCTTCTACAGATATATTTGTGTTTTTATTTTACATTTTTTCCCAAGAAAAAGATATCAGGTTTTCCTTCCATTTCGATCGGGAAAAGATGTCCAGTTTTCCAAGGTTGTTTTATGCTGAATATAATATTTTGTTCAGAAAATTTTGTCCGGTTTCCTGAGTTCACAGGTTCCGGTTTATTGTTGTTTTCTTCATTGATAATAAAGAGGGTAAAATTTGGGACCGTAAGATATGTCCGGTTTTGACAGGATTCCGGTTTTTACAGGGTCCGGTATTCACAAGTTACACTGTACTTTGATATTTCTTGTTTTTCAAGAGGGTATCGACAGTTAAATGGTCTTAAGCACAAAGTAACAAATTACAGTTCCTTTCACCACCATTTGGTACAGTTCCTAATGTAACAAAGTTTGTCAGTTCATGTGCTGAACGTTTGTTGTTTTCTCTGGGCACTCTGATTTCCTTTACCATTCCTGAACTGACTGTCTTGATATAAGTAAACAGGAGCCAGAGTCACTTTCAGTTTTGTTACTATATAACATATATAAAACAATGAACAAATGAAGTAACAAATATATGTAGCTCACCTGGACAGAATGCAAAATATCCCGTTATCAGCATCAGCATTTAATTTAATGTGAAGTTCTTAATTTCGTTGTCTTAAAACAAGGAGATTTTTGCTATGTTTCCATTCTTGGTAGCCAAAATCGCCATTGTCTACTAATTTCTGATAAATTCTTTCAAAAAGTAACATATTTTAGCAAATTTGTGAGAAAATACTTTAAAAAAGACTATATTTTCATAAATTTTTGAAATTGGGCCACTAGTAATTTTAAATTTATTGAAACATAGTTTTTGAAGTGTAATTATCAAATTGTAAATATAACAAGAGCTGTCAGAACATCCATATGTCTGTCCTATTTTTAACATTTTAGATCAGAAATTTGTAGATTTGAGTAGAGTGAAGTGATGATGTTTTATGCCCCAGTCATGTTTCTTTCACTTATATTGAGATGGTGTGTTCTTGTGTTAAAGGCAACCAGAGTGCCTAGAGAAAACTGAAAAACATAGGCTGTGGGAGACACTGATCTGTAAGTACTTCCTTCAGAGGACTTGGCCACCAAGGCCTCCAGATTTGGAATGTGACATCTGTTAGTACTTCCTTTAGACCACTCGGCCACCAAGGCCTCCAGATTGGGAATGTGACATCTGTAAGTACTCCCTTCAGACCACTCGGCCACCAAGGCCTCCAGATTTGGAATGGGACATCTGTAAGTACTTTCTTTAGACCACTCGGCCACCAAGGCCTCCAGATTTGGAATGTGACATCTGTAAGTACTTCCTTTAGACGACTTGGCCACCAAGGCCTCCAGATTGGGAATGTGACATAAAGTTAATAATGATCTGGTATATGTAATATAGGTTTAAGTGTTATGATGGTTTAAATGTATATTTCAGATATCAAACCAGTTAACAACACAGGTTGCTGAGAAGTCAGAACTAGAAAATAACTACCAATCTTTACAAAGGAACTTTGAAATGCACAAAAACAAGGTATGTTCAGTAATTTTTGATTTTGGCTATGATGTCATTGAATAATATGTATAACTTTTGTTTAATGAAAAATACATGTACTTGTACTTTATTTTAAATTTGCAGATATCAATTTTATACATTAAATTTTTTTATGCCTTCAACACTAAAATGGCTGGGTATATAGTGTTACTCTTTGCTGTCATTCTGGTATTCTCTCCTTATTACTTTTTTTCTCTTATTGGTTGGTTTTCTATCTTTGTTATAATGAGATACAGTTTAAGTTAAGTTTCATCTTAATGAACCCCTTTTCCTGAGAGTTATGGCCCTTTGAAATAAAACATTTCTAGTAATTTTCAGCAGGCAGGGACATTTATGTCATTCTGTTACATTTTAGTTGGTAAAATTGCTATAGAATATACATGTATTAGAGTTGTAGTAAATGAGAGTTTGTAATTTTTTATAATTTCTGGTATCAGTAGCATTCTTCATTTGTAAACAGTTATACTGAAGTTTCCTTGCTCAGTTGGTAGAGTGCTTACTTTGTATGTGGGAGGTAGGGGTTAAAACCTTGGCTGGGTCTGACCAAGACTTGAAAATATGTAGTGACTGTACTTTTGAAAAGCCCTTAGCATTTAGAAATGAAAGTCACATGGTCCTTCAGATGACACCTTAAAAACTGATGCCCCGTGTCATGGCAGGTATGGCACAATAAAGAACCCTCCCTGCACATTGCCCTTAGCACATTGCAATAGTCAAAATTTCTGCCACTTCACCTATAGCTTGTTCTATTGTTCAGACAGAGGTATTGCTTCAGGAAAAAGATGACCACATAGAACAGCTTCAGGACAGAATTAAGATGTTAGAACAGAGATTTCAAGATCAGAGTTTATCAGGAGATGACAGAGTTACAGCTTTAGAAGCTGAGGTAATACATGTAGTTCATATAATACCATCAATTGGTCAATTCCTTTATAGTGGTTTTTTTTTTTTTTTTTTTTTTTTTTTTTTTTTTTTTTTTGTGTTTATATAGTGGAACTGAGCTAGTCGTGGTGTATATAGTAGGTATAATAGAGTGATTTACTGCCAGACTATCTGGTCTGGATCTTTTAGCCTTGTGGTAGAGCACTCACTTATCACCCAGAAGGGTGGGTTCAATCCTCAGTTGGGGCACTCGGTGAGGATGTGTTTTTTCAGGTGTTTCCTCCCTCCTGTTACATTTGGCGCCCAACAAAATAACCCACGGAGGGGTTGTGTGAGATTTCCAAGGTGGGAAATCTCAAGATAACAGGAGGAATGTAGCGGAACTGAGCTAGTCGTGGTGTATATAGTAGGTATAATAGAGTGATTTACTGCCAGGCTATCTGGTCCGGATCTTTAAGCCTCCTGGTAGAGTGCTCGCTTATGTGTTTCCTCCCTCCTGTTACATTTATAATCTGCTTTGGTAAATGCATGCTGATTGGGTCTTAATGACACCTAGAAACTGACCCATGCTGGCATAGATGAAATTTAAGAACACTAGGTAACAGTATACTGGCAGAATTTGCTAATAATATGTTTTGTCTGTGTTTTCTAAACAAAATTAATTTTCATTTTGCAGAGGACATCAGTGGAAAATAAGTTAGAGGAAACCAGGCAACAATTGACACAAATTAAATCATCATGGAGTGAAAAAATAAATCATTTAGAACAACAGGTGAGTGTAAATGGCCACACAACAGCACCAGGTATAGTGGCTTTGGAGAAAAATGTACAGATAATGTATTGACCTGTAACAACAAATAGTCACAAGGAACCAAATGTGGTTAAGGCTTATGATTCAGTCAAGTTTCAATTCCAGTTTTGCTGCACAAGCAGGTGATCCCACTTAGTTCCAGTCCACCCATTTTATACACAGTAGGCTACATCAATGTTTGGGGTTTACTTTACAATGGACTGGTGTGTTGGGGGTTGGGGAGTCTTAAAATAATAGTAACTTTACACTGCTAAAAGGGCTTGGTATCAAGCATCAGCTTATAGATAGCAGCACCCATCAATGCTGAGGGTTAAATATGGTGTTTCTCAGAATAGGTGTAGGTCACTTTTTACTGCCTTGTTTGTAAACATATATACAATGAACTGCTTGAACTTATTTTTGATGATAAATTGTTCAAAATGTCATTTTAGTTTCATTTAGGTATTTCCATCATAGAGATGATTAAAAAACATTATAAATTTATTTTATTCAATTAAAAAATCTTAAGAAACTCTGCTGCAGTGATGGCTGCTTATTGAATCAGAGTAGCCGAAATTTAAGATTTTCATCATTTATAAGATTTATTTTTGTAATATAAGATGTAATAATTTATATAAAGTTAAAATCAAGCAGTCTAAAGATGATTAAAGTATTTATTCTATTTTATGCTTCCTCTAGTAAGAAAAAGGCTTCTGGTTATTGCTTCTGACTAAAATAACCAAAAAATCTTTTGAAACTGTTAATTAGATGTTCAGATGTCATTAAAGTCTATTCATATAAAACAGTTGAATTATTTGATGCAGGTAAAAGCTCAAAAATGTATGGAAAATAGTTAAAATTATGTCCTATCACTCTCACCATGCAGTCGTTCAATGTTGACATTTTTGTTAACTGCGTCGCCAGAGGCGAAAGCAGGTCTAGTAATGGGTTGATTCCATCTTTCATTCCGTCAATCTGTCACGCCTCAACTGTACATGGATTGTGTAATCCATAACTCCTATAAACTTTATCCAAATTATATAAAATTTCATTCAGTTGTTTTGCACACATCAGTGATATGCACCTCCTATTTTGGTGACATTTGATGATTTTTTGGTAAAATTACCGGTAATGTTTGTTGAATTTTGTCATTTTTCACAGAAAAACATATGAATGGTGCATAGAATGTGTAATTCATAACTCCTATGGAATTCATACTAATTAATTAAAATTTCACCCAGTTGTTTTGCACACATCAGTGATGTGCACCTCCTATTTTTGTGATATTTGATGATTTTTTTTTTTTTTTGGTAAAATTATTGCTTGTTGAACTTTGTCATTTTTTACAAAAAACATATGAATGGTGCATAGATTGTGTAATCCATAAGACACATGTGTTAAAATTTGATAATGCAGCTGTATGTGCTTTCAAAATACTCACATAAGGAATAAATGAGTTGTTAAACTCATTTTGTCAAAGTATTGAAGTTAAAAAAAAATAGTAGTTTGTTTCTTTAAAAAGGTACTTAGCAACAACACATTCAAGAACATGATACAACATTATTGTTGAAGAAAAAACAGGCAATATGTAAAAATAACACATATTGAAACATACTTACTTTGGATTGACAAAGTAATTTTATGCCATTAAATCTTTTAATTTGCCAATTGTCATTTCATAAATTGAGAAATTGGTCTTTATTTACAAAAGCTTGATTTTTTTAATTCCTACATTATATATTCTTTGTTTATTCACATATTGTAATTCGGAAGAATTAATAAAATTAATCACTTTTTTATGCCCCCTTCAAAGAAGGGAGGGCATATTGCTTTGCTGTCGTCCGACTGTCTGTCGGTCTGTCGGTCCACCAACAGTTTCCGTTCATTTTCTTCGCAGAAGTTGTACATACTGAAATGAAATTTGGTATACAGATTTATCAATTGAATATCAAGGTCAAGTTCTGTTTTGGGTAGATCCAGAAGTTTTTGACACAGTTATCCCCCTTGAACTTAGAAAAATTCCAGTTATTTTCTTTACGTTCATTATCTCTACAAAGGTTGATCAAATTAATTACTGATATAACATATATAATTAGGTTGGTTGAATATGGTTATATTGATAATAATTTATAATTTAGAAGTACAGTCAAACCTGTCTGAAGATCTACATGTTTGTGCAACCTATAATTCAAGATTTTTTTTAGCTTAGACACATCATTCTTGAAAGATTTATGCATCTCAGATAGTATTGGTAGATGACCCCTATTGATTTTCAGAACTATCTGCTTCAATAAAAGTAAAGAATTTTGAATGCCATTCCACTCTACTCCACCTCCACCACTAATACAAGTTTGAGCACAGAATTGAGACAATTGGGACATAAAATGGGCACCATTACTCCACTCTACTTCTAAACAATAGTACAGGGATAAGCACTGGCCACATGTGTCTACAGGCTAAAGACAAGAGTAATTTTTACATTTTTTGTCAATATGTCCAGAGCTTATTCAGTCTTGGTTGTTTTCAGTCATATGAGTGTGTGGTTGTGTATCTTTAATTTCTCATTTTATAAGTTGCGAAAATAGACAACTGTATTTCATAAAGGATAGAAATGTCAAAAGAGCAGAATTTGCTTCCTGTAAAATTAATTGTATCCAAACATGAAGACAGTTTCTGATGATGGATATCTGTTATTATACATAGAAGCAGAATGATGTTTGTTTAGCTTATTTTATGCCTGTTGTTTAACCCCTTTAACCCTGTGATTATTATTGTCAGATATCCCATTTGAATCAGAAGATTGCTGAGGACAATGAAGAGTTGATACAGACACAAAAACACTCGGAAACAATGAGAGAAAACTTACATAAACAGGTATGGTATAATCCAAAATATAGGTCTTGGTAGCTCAGTTGTTAGAGCACTCACCTGTAGTACAGGAGGTCTTGGGTTCAATCCCAAGTCCAACCCTTGCATTTTTTTCCATCCTGTTACGGTTTTGTGGACATTATGGTCCTCAGAACTGACAATTTTGGCTTTGAAATATAAAATTCCATCTGAGGTTAATTGGTTGTGAGGTTTCCTACCTGATTACAGTGGGAAATACAGTATTTAATACTAAAAAAGGGATAATGTTAAACCCAAAATATTATTGCAATTTATTTTAATGTTTTAATGTGTCCTTATGGGAGAAAGTTATAAAAAAAAAACAATTTTTTACGAAAAATTGTATTGTATTCATCACTTGTTAGCAGTGTCATATACCATTTTTTGAATTTAATCATAAAATACATTCAAAAAATGGTATATGACAATATATTGTCATATATCATTTTTTGAATGTATTTTATGATTAAATTCAAAAAATGGTATATGACAGCAGCATTAACATACACAACAAAAAATACAATATCAACACAAATATAAAATGTGTACAGAAAATCTTGAGTCAGTACTATTAATATCAGCATCAGCATCCAGTAAAAACTATTTTGATAGACTATAGTTGTTGAACACTACCATCACTAATTTATTTTACATCTCTTATTTCAGATTGAGAATCTACAAGTTAAGTTAGATGATGCAGAGAAGAGAGCGAAAGAAAATTGGCAACTTGCCCAGAAAAAGGATTCTACATATCAGGATGAAGTAAGATATTTAGCATGGTCTAAACAATATGGTCTTATTAAGGGAGCTTTCTAGTGGAGAGACGAGCCTTATTTGTTAGTGCAAAAGACTCATGATTTCAAAGGTCTTGGGTTTGAGCCACAGCAGGGTTCTTATATCCTAGTTCAAGACATGAAATTTCATATAACTCTAGTCTAACCAGTTTCTAAAGAATGATTACCAGCCAAAATCTGTAATTTAGGTTGTGATGGAATGATGTTCCTTTCAAGGAGGAATATTGTACTTTTCAGTTGCTTTGTGTCAATCAAATTTGGAAAAGCACTGACCAAATGAGGCTCAAGACAGATTTTAACTTTCAAGTGTTTCTTTTTGCCTGGCATATTCCAATTCTTTTTGTTTTTTACTACCAACAATAAATTTCTCAACATCTTCAAAATAAATATGATTGTGTGTAGGGATACAAAGATACATCTTAAGGACAGTCTCTGGGTTCCGCGAGATGTGTCATTTACCAGTCAGATCTGAAATATATTGTAAATTCTCTCATATACATGTATTCTTTAACAAAACATTAAAATTTTGAAAATTTAGCTGTTTAGAATTCTGGTGTAATTTCTATGACTGATTGGGTAACACCTTATGATCTACAATTAAGTATCTACCATGGGTAAATTCAGAACAAGTACTCACATATTAGTGGTTGAATTTAGAAGATACACTAGTACATGCTTTGACAACAGAACATGTACTTGATGTAGTATGAACAGCATGGAAGACGGAATACCTTTTTCATTTTATGTAGTCACTACATAAAACATATTTTGATAAATACATGTGATTGTGGGTCCATTCTTTTAAATTTTACAACTTGAATATTTTTTTTCAGAAGCATAATCTAGAGACAAAACTAAACAAACTGGAGTTAGAGAAAATTGACCTGGAAACACAGCTCAGGGCCAAAATCACATCTCTAGAATCACAACTAACATCTCTGGAAGAAGCTAAAGAGCATGAAAAAATGGCTGCTGACAGTAAAATTGTATGTACAAGTTTTGGGTTTTTTTTAGGAGGTTAGGGATGGAAAGGGTTGGGATGGGGGAGTTTACTAATAGATTTGCAAGTATGAAATACAAAAAGGCTTATACATGTGTAATCCCCCTAGTGTGGAGGGGATTAATAGTGTTATACACCATAGTCAATATTTGTCACTAGCATGGAAGTTGTTGGTTGTTGAATGGTGGTAAAAACTTTAGTTTATGGGGACCTTTAAGAGTGGAACCTACAAGCTTTTCTTCAAAACGATTCCGCCAGAAGTGGATTGGAACCTAGGCAGGAAGTGCTGCTGTATTCTGTAAGCTACATATATCTCTGTAGACTTAACCACTTGGCCACTTAAGCTCCTTAAAATACAGATCACTTTGTACACCTGATATGGGCTTGAGTTGAGTGAGAGTTGAAGTAATGGTGTTTAACATGCCAGTCAAGAATATTTCACTTATATCAAGACATCGTCAGCTATAGACGAAAGTGCAGGAATTTTTCCTGTTCGTTGCGCTGATGGCATAATACAGCAAGGTTCTTTCTTATGCCATGCCTGCCATGACACAGGACTTCGTGTATTTTAAGTTCCCATCCAAAAGAACTGTGAGAGAATTCATTTATTTTTAATTTAAATGCCAATTGTAGGTGAAAACCATCTTTAATAGAAATGTTGTAAACAACAGCATTACAAAATGGAATTCAGTTGCTTGACTCTGTGTTCTAAAAGACAAAACAGACCACAGTGTTTCTCTTTGCAAGGTCTCAAATCTCGCTAATGTGGATTCTAATGAGAGGAGGTTTGTCAGTTTGCCTGCTGAAAATTTCAGCTTTAAGATACTCTGATTTGTTTCACTATACAAGAACTGACTACTAGATTTACACGAAAGTGAAATAATTTGGACTGTTTTAGTTAAAAAAAAAAAAAAAAAAAAAAGACAACCAATCCAAGCAACCAGGTAGGGAAAGGATGCATCTTTTAAAGTTTTTGTGTCATACATGGTTTATTTGGCTTATAACTTCTTTTTTCAATTTATTGTTTGAGGTTTTTGAATGAAATGAAACTTAACTCTGCATACTTTATTTATATATTTCACAGGAACATCTAGAGAAAAAAGAATCAGATTATTTAGACAAAATCTTACATATGGAAAAGAAAATTGAAGATGTGGAACAAGACAGAAACAAAATTGTTGTAAGTTTTACAGTTTATGCACTGGTCAATAGCAAAACTAATGACATCCCTAAAAGAGCAAAATAAACACAAATAACAAAAGTGAAACAAACGTAGATACTTTTGTATATTTTTATTTGTTTCTTCTTTAATTAGTAAAATTTAAAAAATGGCATATCTTGTGAGCTTTTCATCCCTGAGTTAATCGATTAATTGATTGATTGATTGACATGAGTTTATTTTAACTAAAACATTTGTAGAAAATATATTGGAGTGGAGTGGAGTGGAGTAATAGTGTTTTAAGCCCCTGTCAAGATTCTTTCACTTATTTATTGGGGTGGTTAGTTCTGGGATGGTTGAGGAAACTGGAGTGCCCGGAGAAAACCACCGGCCTTCGGCAAGCAAACTGACAAACTTTCTCACACTCGGATCTGTCCCGAGTGAGATTCGAACCTGAGAGGCACTGTGATCTGTAAGCACACACTTTAGACCACTGAGGCCCCGAAAATATATTGGAGATATCCCCTTAAAATATTAGTTGGGGTCTGGATATAGTCAAAAGAAAAAAAATGGAATAAATGATGTAAATAATGTTTGTGAATGTAGCTACTTATGTTAATCATTAATGAAATTGAATTTATATACAGAGAAGGCAAATTTTCCTTTGAAGAACTTTTTTTCAGTAATTAGTTGAAAAGCATTTTCAAATACAATTTTATTTTACATTTTTAAAATACAATGTATTTTAAATCAGTTGAATTATATAACATGTAGATAGACAAGAGGATATTGAATGTTTGTCTTCTTATTATCCCAGTCATTTTGTGAAAATGAAATATATACAAAATTGGTTGATTAAGTGTATTCTTACTTGTACTTAATCCTTTTCATGCAGGCTTAGGTAATTCCTCCAACATCCATTCCAGCCTGTCCTGTGTCACGTCTTCCATTCCAATCTGTCCTGTGTCACTTCTTCCATTCCAGCTTGTCCTGTGTCACTTCTTCAATTCAGGCTTGTCCTATGACATGTCTTCCATTCCAGCCTGCCCTGTGTCACTTCTTCCATTCCAGCTAGTCCTGTGTCACTTCTTCCATTCAAGCTTGTCCTGTGTCACATCTTCCATTCCAGCCTGTCCTATAACATGCCTTCCATTCCAGCCTGTCCTACGACATGTCTTTCATTCCAGTCTGTCCTGTGTCACTTCTTCCATTCCAGCTTGTCCTGTGTCACTTCTTCCATTCAGGCTTGTCCTATGACATGTTTTCCATTCCAGCCTGCCCTGTGTCACTTCTTCCATTCCAGCTAGTCCTGTGTCACTTCTTCCATTCAAGCTTGTCCTGTGTCACATCTTCCATTCCAGCCTGTCCTATGACATGTCTTCCATTCCAGCCTGTCCTACAACATGTCTTCCATTCCAGTCTGTCCTGTGTCATTTCTTCCATTCCAGCTTGTCCTGTGTCACTTCTTCCATTCAGGCTTGTCCTATGACATGTCTTCCATTCCAGCCTGCCCTGTGTCACTTCTTCCATTCCAGCTAGTCCTGTGTCACTTCTTCCATTCAAGCTTGTCCTGTGTCACATCTTCCATTCCAGCCTGTCCTATGACATGTCTTCCATTCCAGCCTGTCCTACGATATGTCTTCCATTCCAGTCTGTCCTGTGTCACTTCTTCCATTCCAGCTTGTCCTGTGTCACTTCTTCCATTCCAGCCTGTCCTATGACATGTCTTCCATTCCCGCCTGTCCTATGACATGTCTTCCATTCCAGCCCGTCCTACGACATGTCTTCCATTCCAGCCTGTCCTGCGTCACTTCTTCCATTCAAGCTTGTCCTGTTTCACATCTTTCCATTCCAGTCTGTCCTATGACATGTCTTCCATTCCAGCCTGTCCTGTGTCACTTCTTCCATTCAAGCTTGTCCTGTGTCACATCTTTCCATTCCAGCCTGCCCTGTGTCACATCTTCCATTCCAGCCTGCCCTGTGTAACGTCTACCTTCTGTACCCTTGCTCTTTTTAATCTCTCGTGTACTTCTTGGGTTCTGTTCTACATTTTCTTTGTCCAGCAGAGGCACTGTTGTTGCTGGTACATTGTATATCTTAAAGGAATCATACATGTACTTATTATCTTTTATTTCAGAATGAGAATGTTACAAAAACAGAAGAATTACAGAAACTACAAGAAGAGAACAAGAAACAAAAATCAGAATTAAGTCAGTTAAAAGATAAGGTTTGTAGTGGATAATGGATGAAAGGATTTAGGTTTTAACATGCCTGCAAAGTACTTTAAAGAGATTTTAAAAACCTTAATCCTGAATGTGATTTTCAGCCTCAGAATTCAATGTTTAAAGTTTTTATTGACAAATTTTTAAATTTCCTGTTAAATTAATTTTTTTAATTTTTTTTAATCTTTATTGGAAAAAAACTAAGATTTTTTAATTAAATTTCTTCTGTTAGGTTAGCCGTGGTCTTAAAAAAAACTCATTTAATTGTCTTAAATACTATTATAAAAGGTATAAAATTCAACTAATTTATTTATATCTGGCATCATCATAGTATAAGTAAAAAACAAACTTTCTTTTGTTATTTGATCTATTGAGTAAGTAAAAACCTTTGGTACTTGATCTATAGCAGGTGACCTCAAGATAAAAACAAATGATCTCTACATGATACTTATTTATTGATTAAAATAATAACATTTAGTGACCATAAAATGTATTTTAATACTTTTATGTATATTTCAGGTTATTGCATATGAAGAGCAAATACGAGAAACAGAAGAAAAATTAGACAAAAATAGTAAAACAGTCAAAGACAAACATACAGAGTTACAAGATTGTGTTAAAGGTAAGTAGGTCACTGTTACCAAGAAAACAGTAAAACATAGCATTGCAAGATTCTGTTACCAAGAAAACAGTAAAACGTAGCATTACAAGATTATGTTAAAGATACAGTCAAACTTCGATTATTTGAAGTTTAAGGGTCTTCATTTTAGGTTCGAATAATCGGGGGGTTCGAATAATCGAATAAGTTAATTTGAAACTTCAAACCTCGATCCACCGTAAGTTATCTTAAGATACAACAGTATTCGATTGCACATTGAAAGTGTTTTATCGGTGTCAGTCTATAATAAATAATGTCATGACCTATCATGATTAATTTGATAAAAACAGAAATATTAATTTTATTTCTATAAAAATAAAAAATTAATACCATCTGGTACAAAATCAAACACGCGTGGTAATACATACGACACAGTAAGAACAGCCATCCAGAGAAAGTACACCATGCTTTTTATGCAGGCAATACACGTTTTTATGATTTTACAGAATTTTAAACAAAACGAAACGGAACAGGTCTATAAAATTTCTAGGATTGAGATTTGAATAAGGCGGAAAACTGTCTCTGTCAACTTTATAACAAAATAATGATTTTTTTTTCAATTCCCGACTAGGCTATATAAAATATCAAGTTAATATTCAGATGCCGTTTTTTTCAAAAAAAAATTTTATGGTGGTAACCGTGGTCAACAGAATTCTTTTTATCGTTTTCTTGAGTATCCCTTCACACGTGTAGCTCATTTTCTATTACTAGGGATTTAATTACTGTTTGATTGAATAATTACGATTAATTTTTGCGACTGATGATCAACATGGCTTACGATGGACAATGCATGGCGTACTCATGTCTACAAAATGACCATCAGTTACGCTTGGGTAACATAAACGGGTAAAGGTGAAACCATACTCGTTTGTATTAAATTGTACAGGTGAGAGTTGTTTCGTTTTAGAAATGAATAAAAATGTCAACTTCGAATTTTTGGGGGTATATTTCTACTGAAAAGTCTAACTTAGGACTCAAATTAGGTTCAAATAATCGCGGGTATTCGAATTACGAAGTTCGAATAAGCGAAGTTTTTTAATAAGAAGTTATAGTGCAGGGCGGTCAGGACCTATGGAGAACTTCGAATAACCTAAGGTATTGGAATAATAGAAGTTTGAATAACCGAAGTTTGACTGTACATAGGTCATTATCACCAAGGAAACAGAAATTTGGTTAAAGACAAACATGTAATGGTACTAGTTTTTATGAAAAATAACTAGGTCACTGTTTCCTAGAAAGCAGGAAATCAACCAAAGACAAAATTATAAAGTAACAAGGTTGTGTTTGAGGTGCTTGAGCAGTAATAGTCAAAATATTATTTTATGCTAAAACTGAACTAGTTCAAACAATCATACATATGTAAGAAGGAAACAGGAAATGATTGTAAAGTACAGAATATTGGCTGCAGGGTTCGTATTAACCTAAGTATCTAAGCAATACAAAATACCTTTTTTTATTACTTATAATAATGGTTGTAAAATGTCTGTAGGACATATGGTCTTCGCTATGTGTATAAAATTTTTAATATCTTTGCTTCTTACTTTTCAATTCTGGAAAAGCGTAATCATTAAAAAATAAAATGTTTGAAATGATGGTTTATATTTCAGAAAAAGACGAGCTTTTACTGAGAAATGCTGAGTTATCACAGGAACTGAAAACATTGCAGACATCCACAGATTTAAGATTTAAGGAGCTAGAAGGTGATATAAAACAGAGAGAAGAACAAACAACAGAATTACACCAATCAATAGAACAACTACAGGATAAAATACAAAACTATGAAAAACAAGTAAGATAACCGATCACAAACATTGATTAATTTTTAGCTCACCTGAGCTGAAAGCTCAGATGAGCTATTGCGATGGTTCACCGTCCGTCCTCTGTCGTGCGTCGTGCGTTAACTTTTTACATTTTAATCTTCTCCTCCAAAACCACAGGGCCAAACTTAATGAAACTTGGTAACCATCATGCCTGGGTGAAGCCCTTTCAGATTTGCACAAATGAAGGAGTTATGTCCCCTTGGGGCCCCATAAGGGGGGAAAGAGTGAAAAACTTTGAAAATCTTCTCCTTTGAATCTACAAGAGATATACCTTAGTTATTTCATTTATAACATCCTTAGGTCATCTTTTTTCAGATTTGCACAAATGGTAGCCATGAGGCTCAAAATGGGGAAATTGTAAGGCACTGAGTGGGAAAATTACTAAAAAATATATATTTGTCACTATATCTTGAAAACTATTAACTTTTTTGTATAGGCATGTATATTAGTATGTTGTAGATATTGACCTGACAATCATTTTGATCTATGGATCAAGGTCATATGTTGAAAGGACAAGGTCACAGCTGCAAAAAAAGACTGAAATTGCTAATTATCTTGAAAACTAATAACTTTTTGTATAGGCATGCATATTAGAATATTGTAGGTATTGCCACAATGATCATTATGTTATATGGTACAAGATCATATGTTGAAAGGTCAAGGTCACAGCTGCAAAAGAAGACTTAAATTGCTAATTATCTTGAAAACTCATAACTTTTTGTATAGGCATGTATATTAGAATATTGTAGGTATTGCAACAATGATCATTTTGATATATGGTTCAAGGTCATTTGATGAAAGGTCAAGGTCACAGTTGCAAAAGAAGACAAATTACTAATTATCTTGAAAACTAATAACTTTTTGTAAAGGCATGTATATTAGAATATTGTAGGTATTACAACACCGATCATTTTGATATATGGTTCAAGGTTATATGTTCAAAGGTCAAGGTCATATCAACATAGGAATACTAAGATTTTTAATTATCTTGAAAGATATTAATTTCATGCATAGGCATGTATATTAGAATATTGTAGGTATTGACGTGACAATCATATATGGTTCAAGGTCATATATGTTCAAAGGTCAAGGACATAGCTGCATAAGTATACTGAAATTGATTAATGATTTGGAAATTATTCATTGCACTACAGTTACTTCATGCATATTATATAAGCTACTTATGAATGAAATGTGAGTCGATATATTTCTGATTAAGTTTTGTGGGAGTTCTTAACTTGAGAAAACTTTTAAAGTTTCTGTACGTAATATATTGTCTATTGCACTTTGCAAACAATATTGGACATATCTTCAGGTGAGCTTTAAGGCCCATGGGCCTCTTGTTATGTCTTATACTGTGACTCATTTAGTTATACTATCATGTGTTGTGTGCAAATTTTACAAATGACATCTTTGGCTTATGGCTGCCTAAGTGGTTCAGAGCTAGATTGTCTACCTTAAGAGCAGGAGGTTGTGGGTTTGAGCCCTGGCCAGTCATATATAAGACTGTATAATTTGAGATACTGTTTCCTTGTCTGGTGTTTGGCATTAAGAGTACAGTCAGATTATTAACTGGTTTGTCAAGATAATGTGACTGGGGGATTGGCGTGCTTGTCTGTGGGTTAGTGACTCTGTGAGATACAGGCATTCTGCGAGGTACAACTTATAATCTTATAACAATCCACAAAATTTTCATTCTAATTCACAAATAAAACAAATTTTCTGAAGATCTGCTTATGCCATACCCTTTGGGTAGTGTCAAAGTGAGTGTTGATTGTCTAGTGTTAAATATCTTTTAAAAATTTTTTTATGTTAACATTGAATGAACATTTGGGTTTTAGAGTTTTTACATGTAATTTACCCCCTTTCATTTGTTCGTATCAAAACTAACCATTTAGATATAAGTGAAACAATCTTGACTAGGGCTTTTATCACCATTCTAACAGGCCAATAATATTCCTTTCATTTTGTTATTTCTTGCTGTTGTTAAATACATACTTGTATAATTAAGCTACCAATCTGTGTTTTTATTTACAGATAGAAGATTTGGAAAATAAACATGAGAATTCATTACAGAGTGGAAGACAAATGGAAATTTTACAGAAAACAGTTGTGGATTTAGAACAGCAATTATTGGAGAAAAATAAGGTATTAAATCTTTAGTGTCTCACCCAACAAAGGCAGACATGGAGTAGCGACAATCATTGACTTCATTGTCTTTGTCATTATTTTTGTTAAATGTTTTATGATTCACAAAATGGCTCTTTTATGGTGAAATTCAGTATCTGCAGATCTTTTAGTTTTTTCATTATTTATTTTAGACATTTTCTGAAACTTGTGTCAAAGGAAATTACTTTTACTGTTTAAAGGGTACCTGTAATCAAAATTTTTTTATCACAGTTGTTTTATATATTATTTAAATATAACAATAGTGAAAACTGCATCAAAATTGGTGACAAAATAAAAAAGTTATAGCGGTTTGAAATCCACATTTTATAACTATTTCTTTATCGAAAAGTGAAACGCCTCGTTTTGAGTTATAAACGTGTGACGTCATTGCAGTATTAGAAGTAGTGTCTAACATAATAGACTATTAATAGTCAGTAGTAACAATGATGATATATTGACGTATGTAGAAGAAAGTAACGACTCTGACATATATCTTTTTATGTCAAATAGTTTGTCATTATTTCGGGAAGCAGTAGAAAATCTTATCAGTGATGAATTTGGAGTAAAACCATTATTTATTGAACAAGAAACGGACGAATCTGATGAACATATTGAGTCGAGTCCCGACCTACTCAAGAATTGTGACTGCATTTGGTTGCAATAGCTGTTGAAAAATACTTGACGAGTGTTAACTTGTCAATAAGACGAAAATTTATTATATCTTTGACTTTTGAAAGAAAATAAATTATTTTATGAAGTCGGACTGGACAGACTCGAGAATTACGATAAGTTGCATCACTATAACAAAAAATACGCGATTAGTTTTAACTAGTCAAATACACGAAAAATTAATTTTATCGTCGACATTTTAAAATGAATTAAATATCAAGTCGGACTGGACAGAATACCGGATGAATATTATGGAACTTACTGTATTGTCATGTGCTGATTTTGAATTTCTATTAAAATTTAATAAAAATTCAAAATCAGCACTTGACAGTGGCACCGGGTAAAAATCAATACATAAAAAACCAATCGCATATGTTCTTTTGTGCAAGGTTCATTGACAGTTGAAATTAAATGACCGTGATGTAGAAAACTTTTAAGTAGTCTGGCGGCATCACATTTCCTCGATAATTGAAAAATGTTCACAAAATTAAAGTTTGTAACATAGTTCTTTTCAACTGTCCGATGGCTAATTAATGCTGGGATAATTAAAAAGAAAAAAAACAAGATTTTCCCTCTCAAATTGTTTTACGCGAAATATATTATAATTGTTTAAAATGAAATGACACGGATTTTAGAATGAGACCACATTTAAAAAAAGGAGATAACAATAATAATAATAATAATAAGTTTATGGATTAGTATATATAGAATAAAGAATTTAAGAATATCACAGCTAAATGTATGCCCAAGGAAAATTGAAAACTAAAATCTAATAAAATCAAATGCTGTAAGTAGATCAATAAACATGTTTTAAATAGACTATTCTGGTCGTCAATTTTTAATTTTTGATTTTGCCTATAAGTTATATTTTATTATTATTATTATTAGTAGTAGTAGTAGTAGTAGTAGTAGTAGTATTGTTGTTGTTGTTGTTGTTGATGACATGAAAACTAAGAAAGAAATCTTTTTCTTACTTTTTAAAATTTACAAATGAAATATCCATTTTTTTCCGGAGTGAAATCTTTATACTGTATATGACAAATAACATTTACCAAATAAAAATATTTTACTTTACTTAAACTGTTAACTGGTAAATATATTATTGTATATTACAGGACGTAAGATAACTTTATCAACCTGTAAATCGATTTTGCAAATTATAAGTGACATCCTGTTAATTACAGGTGTGGGTCTAAATCTAAGGAATGTGTCTAATAAACAAAGGATTAATAATAATCTTAATTATCGGTACATGTCTAACGGATGTTAATTCCACTTCATTAAATAGTTTTCTCGTAAAATAATCATAGAAAGTTAAACTACGAGTTCGTATTTGACTTATTTTAGTAGTTGGTAAATAATATTCTGTGGAGGTATGTTACTGCTATGACGTCACAACACGGGAGCCTCGATATTGACCTTTTTGATTTGGATTTCTAGAGATGTATTAGAAAATCACCGATATCTAACTTATTATTGAATGGAATTTTCGCTACAGCCATATTTAAGTACGACGAATAAAATATGTAAAAACTAAAAATCGTTACAGGTACCCTTTAAGCACTTTTTCCAATATATGTACTTATTATGGACTTACAAGGTTAGGAACAGTAAGCACATAATAAATTAACAAATTACAACTCATTTTATCATTGATTGAATACTGTTAAATATGTATCTTGGAAAAATGAAAAATTGGGTTTAAAAAATTAAAAGTGAAATTCACTGTAATTCACACCATGTTTGTTTTAATCTCCTCTAAATTCCAATCACAATAATGATTATTTATAAAAGCCCTTTGTATGAACTCTTTGAGAGGTTAAGATTGTAAGGAAGATGGTGAATTTCAATGATAAAATGACACTCCAAGATTTCATGATTTACAGCAAATTAAAGTTTTTTATTTTTATAAGAAATTATTTATGTTGTATAACTTCTTTAAGAAAAATGAATTTCTATGGTAAAGTTATATTTAAGGATTTCATGACAAACAGATACCTAAAGCTTTTTTTACATTTATATTTTAGACACTTAAAAAACAAGAACAGAGGTTAACAGATTTAAAAAAGACTTTACAACGTGAACTTAAGGTTCAAGCTTTGCCTAATGATGACCCCGTTGTTATGGATGGGTCATTGCAAACACCTCCATTACAAAGAAAAAACTTGACAGAAAGTCCAAGAACTTCTCCCCCCAAACTTAGTGTAGAAAATGTTGTGACAGATCCGTATAATAGTTCTCATAAACAATCAGATTTTCATGTAAAAACTGGATTTAAACCATCAGCAAATTCTGTAGGAGAAATATATGATGGCCGAGGGGCACACCCCCTGGAAAAAGATATTAATTTTCAATACTTAAAACATGTGGTGCTTAAATTTATGTTGAGTCGAGAATCAGAGGTAAGATCTAATTTTATTTTTTTACATGTACTTACAAGTTACTCGTTTCCTTGCCCACTTAATCCCTCACGTGCTAGCTCTCTCTTTCTTTCTCACACACACACACACACACACACACACACACACACACACACACACACACACACACCAGAAGAGAGTTTTCCATATGAGTGGAGTGGAGTAATGGTGTTTTATGCCCCAGTCAAGAATCTTTCACTTATTTCAAGGCGGTCAGTTCTGGAATGGTGGAGGAAACCAGAGTGCCCGGAGAAAACCACCGACATTCGGCTAGCCAACTTACAAACTTTCTCACACTAAAATGTGTCCTGAGTGGGATTCGAACCCAGGCGATGAGAGGCGCTGTGATCCATAAGCACGTGCTTAAGACCACTCGGCCACCGAGGCCCCTTTTCCATATGATTTGGAGATTATGTGTTTGATATTGCCAATGACTTTGTCATTTGTTTTTCTCGGCCATTTAAACATATTAATAGATTTGATATTGCCAACTTTAATTTTGTTTCAGACTTAAACTAGTCTTGTGACTGGAAAAATAAAAAAAAATTGCAGAGAAATTTAATCCAATCACTGTATCATGGATTTGATTTTGCAAATAAAAAAACTGAGTGGTATAATGGTTACTGTACATGGTCTGTTAATCTTGTATTAAATTGCTGACATTGTATCCTGATATCCGGATGTTCACCACAGTTTGATATCCATTATGTTAAAGGAAGACTGCCATGATTGATATGTGATCAGATGCTCTTTACTTTACCTTACCTTATTTCTCTCTGCACCAAAAGGCACATAAGGCCTCCAAGCTGGTTCTTCCGCCCACTCTTTTGGTGCGGTTAGGTCTATATTTCAATTCCCTCATCCTAATTGATTTCTGTGTTCCTGTGCCTTGTTGTTTTTGGTCTACCTTTTGCTCCCTTCTCTTCTGGTGCCCAACCAAGAGCTGTAACACAATCTGATGTCACTTTACCCTGTTTTTAAGCACTCCGATTGTTCTTTTTACCAGAAAAATCTCTAAATTATACTAGACTTACATTCCTCATTGGTACAAACTTTTGAATGAAGTTAATGAAGTTAAGTTTTTTACCACGAAATTGTAATAATCATGTTGTTTAATATATGTTTATATTTACATTTTTAGGCAATTCAGTTAATCAGAGCAGTGTCTATGTTACTAAAGTTTACTATAGAAGAACAGAGACTAATAAAAGAAACATTAGAATATAAAATGTCATGGTTTGGCTCTAAGCCTAGCAGTGGATCGGGACAGTTAAAGAAAGTTATCCCCCCTTCATATTAATATTTTATGTTTTTATTCTCACTTTAAAAATCAAAACATTTCCACACAGGTTTTAGGTTTCTTACTTAGTCAGTAGTTTCTCCCTATTATGTGACCACCCTCTCTACAGAAGAAATGTTTCCTTATAAAAGGTGGCCGTTTTAGAATGGGATATTATATACAAATGTAGATGTGAAAGTTCCATGACTCAAAGATTAGGATCTGAGGCCTGTTTCTTGGAAAGTCGATATTGGCAGTATACTTTATTCAAATTGGCTTGATATGGTTGTGTTTTATGTATTAACCAAAATTAAAAGAAAATATCACCTCTAGTATTGTTGTGATCAGATAAACATGTACTTCTTAAATAATATAGCTGAAAAATAACATATATGTAATTGAGAATTATAAAATTATTTCCAAACTTGAGATTTGAATTATTTATTGTTTTAATGTAACACGGCACTATGCCATAAGTTGACAAATCAGGGGTGATCAAAGTTGATGTGCGCTCTTGTTAACAGGTCTTGGATAAATGAAGAAACAAGAACATTTTTAAATTAGTAGTAGTCTGATGAATTGTGATTGTGATTTATGTCCCTAAAACGAAATGGGAGGATATATTATGTTTACTGTTTCTTCTTCTTCTTTTCTTCTTCTTTCAGTGTAGCAATGTTTTTTTTTTTAAAATGAAGCAAAAAGTATGCCTATACATACATGTATGCACATGCGTTATAAAAATGCCCCCCCAAAAAAGAGTAATGTGAATTTTCCATTTGGTATTTGTTTGGTTAATATATTTCAAATGACACCTGTTCCATTTATACCTTGTTTTTATCCAGTAATTATTCATCATAAATTATCCTTTTGACTGTTAATTGTCCTGTAATTTGTTTACTTCGTAGATTTTGTTTTCAAAATTTCAAATTTTACATATTAAATACATATTTTGAAAGGAAGTAGTATCTACAAACATAAGAGCTGTTTGTGCTTGACCGTGATCAGTTTATATTGCAACAACTTTAAAGACCAATTTATATCACATCAACTGTTCACGGTTAAAAGCAAACAGCTCTAATGTCTTGTAAATTTAAGAGTACTTGACACACTGGTCTCAGATTTTAGTGATAGTGACTAGTATTTAGATTAATTTGTTTGAAAATATATATAATATATTGAAAAATTTAAGTACTGGCAAGTGACTTTTGCTTACCTTGCCCAATTTCCCTATATATTGGTCTATTGGGGCTTGTTAAGGGATTTATTAAAAGGGGACTTCAAGATAGTGATATATCAAAGCTATGTATAAGAAGATGTTTTAATTTTGAAAGGGTTACTTGTTTATAAATTTAAAACAGTATATGTGAATAAATTTATGAAGTTGTGATAACTTCATGCTATATAGTTCATGTTTATATATGTGGGGAAGTGCATTGAGATGGAAATGTAGAAAATATCCTGCTATGCAGTTAAAAGTGTGTATTTATGTATTTCAGCTCTTTTAGAATATGTAAGTAGTATTGTAGTCTTTAAAATGAGTTTAAAAGTTTATATAAGTTTTTAAGTGTATCAGTATTTAAACGTCTTTGAGATTCTGACTTATTTGTCTTGCCAGGACAAAGGGAGTTAACTCCATGTTGTATTTTATGTTAAGTTTATGATCAAGGTTAGAGACAAGCTTTATAAGTCACAGTAATTCTTGTCTGATTTCCATTGCACCAAGTTAATCATTAGGTAGTATATTTATTAAGTTTTAAATTTATGTTTTGATTTGATGGTGGATTTGCCAAAAATAAAAAAAAAATAAAAAATTATCTTTTCGTAAGTGGCAGACCAGATTAAAAATTACTTCTGAAGCAGTTGATTATATAAAGAAAAACAATCAGGTGTTTTTATTATTATTATTATTATTATTATTTTATTTTTTTTAGTACATTTGTTTGCATTTATAAATGTTAAATATAAGCAGATTAAGGAACTTGCAATTTGTCTATTGGGACTGGCAGCAAAGTTGTTCAGATTCATAATCTAGGGTCCCCTGACATTGTTGATTTAACCAAAAAATACACTTTATTCATTATCCATTTGCAATATACTGATTTTTTTTAAGTTTTCACAAAAACTAAATCCCTGCCAGAATTATAATCTCTCAACACATCCTGGTACATGTGATGTTTTTGTATTAAATACAGCCACTGAGATCATTGTAACAGGCTGCTTATGATTTCAGTACTTGTTAAAAAATAAATAGTTCTAGTCAAATATTGTAGATCTATTGAACTTCAATAAAAGAAGGCCATATGTTTAAGAATGAAAAAAAAAATCGAATTCCTATAAGAAAAATCATGTATTTTTTGTGATGGTAAAACCTGAATGTTTCAGTTCTTCTGTCTGTCAAAAAAGAATGTCTTTGTTTCTTATAATATGTCATACTAAACCAAAATCATGAATGCCTTGCACTCAGTTTTACATGTATATCTTTTCAAATACTTTAAATTTTACCATAAAAACTGGCCCCAGTTTCACAATCATTTCTTAACTTAGTTTTCTTTAACTTAAATTTTGCAAATTTTTGTAATTTTTGTGAAGCACAAGAGATGAAAATTTAGAGAAATTTAGAATTTAGATAGAAAAGGCTTGAGGTGATCTTCAAAATGACATGCTGAGTTTCTGAATATTTTGACAATTAACAAAATTATTTGGAGTTGAAGTTTTTCAGCTTTAAGGTAAGGAAAATCTTTGTTAAGGAATGATCATAGTAAAATTGGGACCTGGTGACTTATTTTCAACTAGTGATTATCTTATCTATGTAAAGGAAAAGAAATCCTTCTTAACATCTTCAATCAAGTGTTACTCAATACAGCAGGGGTCGGTCTGTTGTTCAGATATAATGCATTGTAGTGGACTTGGTCATAATCAAAAACATAACTATTTTATATGCAAATCCTGATCTGTTACAACCATAAGGTCAGTTGAGGAAAAGAAGGGATATAAAAAGACTTCTGTACCATTTTAAAATGTTGAAAAAAAGAGAGAAAAACAAAATTTTTTGAAGCCAATCATGATGTGCATGTCCAGAAGATCTATTGGGAAAAAGTAGGAATAGAATAGACCAGACCTTTTTTTCATGGTGAGGAAAATTAAAATATTTTGAAGTTATTTGATTCAGATTTGGTCATTACCATTGAAACATATTTGGCCAGTTTTTAGGTTAAAATTGACCATAATGTAAAATATATCCAAGGAAACAAATTGTAAATCGAACATTTATAATGATTGGACACTGATATGATGGCAGAACATTCCAGTTTTTAATGGTTAATTTTGAATAAATAAATTATGTTTTGTATAGTTCATGCAATGATACTGATGAAAAAAAAGTTTTTTATTTAGGATGATGATAGCATAATTCTTAATGTTACCTGTGAGGGTAAGTTATAGAGGTTTATTTGCTGTTTATTATAATGTGTTTTTTTTTAAATACATGTACAGTGAAATAGGTATATAAAGAACAGCCATCAGACCTAAGAGATATGGACAGGTGCTCTATATTATATAGAATGGAACTCGCTAGTGTATCACGTGATCAATACCTCTTAACATTTGTGTGGAATGAAATGGATAACGATTATGTCAAATATTACCGAAAAAACATCAATATTACAGGAAAACGTCACTTTATACAATTCCATTGCCAATAGAAATAATTGTCCCGCACAAACGCTATGAGGTATCACGTGGTACACTGGCGAATTCCATTATTTTTTGGTTGAAATGTAAATTAAGAGGACCTAAGTGGTCTTAATGAGTATGTGTCTGTTGTATTCTATTTAAGATGATGATAGCATTATTCTTAATTTACATGTGATCATTGTAAGTTACAGAAACTTAATTTTATTTGCTCGTTTTTTTTTTTAATACACTAAAACATATATACATGTATAAACCACCCTTGGGACCAAAGAGATGGACTTCATAGACAGGTGTTACATTTCAGTTTACATACATTTGTATTAGGCAAAGAGACATAAAGAAACAGAGGTCTTAATAGGAAGGTGGTCTTTATATGCCGGTGGTCAGTACAGCAGGTTCAAATATTCTGTGATATTTACATGTAATAACTGTACAGAAGAGAATATTTATAATTCAAATACATGTGACTTATTTATTGTTCTAATGATTTTTATTTGTTTATCATTCTTTTTTTTTTTATTATTTTTTAGAGATTCTTATAAAGTCAGATTTGTTTGTCCTTTTGTTTTTGTATTATTTTTAGCAGTTATAGACGATTGTTTGCAATACTGAATTTGTGAATGTAAATTTTGTAAAAACTAATGTAGTGAAAAATCTATTGTCCTTAATAAAGTTTTGCTATTTATCACCTACTTTATCCTTGGTCATTGCTGAAAAAAATGACTATTTACATCCCAGTTAAGCTGTGATAACATGTAATATCATACATGTATACAAATGTACTGATAGAAAGAACGATGCTGGGAAAAAATGGGAACAAAAGATCATTCTGAACATTTGATGTAGGTTAATATGTCATTCAGGGCATCACTTTTAGCACAGAACTTTTGTTGTTGAACTTAGAACTCTATGATGTTATACATGCACACTAGGATGAACAGAGTGATTTTCAGTTATGTCTAGAACAATTACCATAGTTGTACCTGTAGTAATTGATCTTATAGGAGTAAAATGTGTAAGTTTTGTGTTATTTTTCGAGATTATTATTACAATGTGTTAACATTTAAAGAATAGAGAGAGTTTTAAAGTATTTAGTTTCCTTTCCAATTTTAATGCCAGACATTAAGAAAAGTATTATTAAACCACATCCTGGTCCATATGATTTTTCAATCTGTCAATTAACATCTTACACTTGATAGTTCCAGTAAACCACATCTTGGTCGATATAATTTTTTTCATCTGTCAATCCAACCTTGCTTATTCTGTATATCACTTTGAATTTGCAACACTTCATTTTAGTGATTACGGTATTATGAACCAAAATCTATTTTTTGACAAGCACATTTCTTGATATGTATTCCTTCATAATTTTCTTCTTCATAAACTTTTGATTTTCATGCTGTTTATGTGTTTCCAATCTGACTCAGGAATCATTTTAGGACATGCTATAAATATTATTTGTTGATTAAGATTTGCCAGCAACTACTTGGTCAATACCCTCATGATGTTTGTACGGAATGACATGGCAAAAATTGACTTTGCAGTATTCCACAATAAAAACATTGTTGCAGTTCAACATCCTTTTATTTGATCACATGGCCAGTGGAAATATACATGTACTAGTATGTTCCATACAAACATTTTAAGGCACCATGTGGTATACTGGCTAACCCCATTAACCTTTGTTAATTGAAAACATGTCTAAGTTAGAGTATCACAATCTGCTGTCTCAAAGTTATTGGTATAAGACAGTATTTAACTGATTATTTATTATGAAGAAACCTTTTCTGTGTTCTGCATTGATTTTTTAATTATTTTAGAAAGAATTGTTAACTCATTTTACTTGAAGCATCTCATATTTGCATGTATTGTAAATTTTTAACAGAACTTTTGATTATAAAGATTGTTTCTTCAATACAGTCAGAATTGTCATTGAGGGGGGTTTATACCAATAACAGATGGAATTTTTATTGCAACATTACATTATATATTGAGTACAAGTTAATATAAGGACGATCACCAACATCTTCAGATATTTTGAGTTTTTTATTTTTGTAGTATGGTGCTGGTGGAGCTTTCGGCCTGGGGTGGCCTTCATCAGGACAAAAGCTCGACCAGCTTGTCATGAAAGACACTCATTCTGGAGCCATTCTATATCATTCTAAATCTAAGATGATCGAATTTTAAATCTTTTATGATATGTTAAATGATTATGTGGCAAAAACTTTACAAATTAAACACATTCATTTTAATTCTTTCAAAAAATACCCAATATGAGAAGAATTTTATTTCAGAAATGATAGTAAAACTGAAGCTTTTCACATAAACATGTACCAGCAAGGTTTTTGTTTAACCCTTGAACCTTTTAATTTTGCCATTGATGATGGGACCATCAATTTTTCTCCCAGGAAATGGTAATGAATGAATTCTAAAGTCATAAAAATGTTAGGGTGAGATGGAATTCCTGTTTCAGTTTATGCATATATATATATATGATTTTGTTTAAAACAATTGGGAAATAAATTCAATTATAGCACAAAAATAATTGGGGCTATTGCGGTTTATATCAAGAAGTTTGTTGCTTTGGCAAATATAACATGTAAACCATGAGATATGTCTTTATTTATCATATATAACATACACTGTCCATCAAATGACGCTATTTATAAAATTGTTAAATATTATATAAAATTTTTAAAATCTTACCATTGACTTTGCTTGTTTATTTTAAATTCTTATTATAACTTTTTTACCAACACCATGCAAACAAGTAAACATGAACAGCATTCTAACATTGACAAGAGATAAACTCTAGAGAGATGCAAAGTCCAGAGATTGAAAGCAATTATTTTGATTGATCTTTAAACATTGCCTCAGAAGAGAGACAGTGCTAATACTGTGTTGATGTTAAAAAACTGCAAAGCATTTAGGGCAACTACTGAAACTTACGGTAGTTGTCAGTTTGAGGAGTGCTAGCTGAGATGTTAGAGATCAATTCCAGGTCAAGTCAGACAAGAGTATTAAAAATAGTAACCTTTTTTCACCAAATACTTGAAGTTTACAAATATGTTGCCAGATGGAAGATTGGTAGTTAAGTGCTAGAGTATTGGTTTCAGGACAGACAAGACACTTGGAAATGATAGCCATTTTTCTTATGCCAAACACTTCAAACAAATCAATGTATGGTTTCTAAGATGAGACCTTAAAAACTGCCTCACACACCTCATGTCATGGTAAATGTGGTATTCACACAACCTACAATGCTCATTGGGCCTCTGAGACCAAGTGGCCTAAAGCAAATTTATGAATCACAGTTTCTCTTACCACTTAAGATTGAATCCGACTACAGTAAACTGGTGCAAGATAGTTTATCAGTCCATTTCCTGAATGTCAGTGGCTTTCTCTTGGTATTCCAGTTTCCTTCACCATCCAAGAACTGACCACTTTAATATAAGAGAAAAAATCTTGACTGGGGTGTTAAACACCGTTTCTCCACTTAACTACTCATTTATATAAAATTTTCTGCCACTCTTTGTTCAGATATTCTTGATGTAATCGAGTCATTGTTTAATGTACCGCAACACTGGGGTGTTAAACACCATCTCTCCACTTAACTCCTCATTTGTTTTAAACACATTATAGGTATAAAATTTTCTGCTACTCCACCTTGTTCGGATATTCTTGATGTAATCAAGTCATTGTTTGATGTACCGTAACACACATACTATTCCTTGTATCAAATGATAGCAATAAAAACAGAAATGTAAAATATGTCTCAAAGAATGCAGAAATATAACTCAAATTTTCAGAAATTCCAACATCACAAGTAAGAAGTATTTCACTTACATCAAGACGTCACAAGCTTTTAGACATTCATTCTTAAGATTAAGATGGGTTGGTTGAAGGTTGTTTTATGTCATATCAGCAAATTTTTCAGCTATGCGTGACAATTTTTAAACCAATCTGGAAAATTAATCTTAACATGATTTCTTGTGGTGCATGAGTGTGCACTTAAAGCTGCCTCTGCACTAGTACACTGGTCCATAATGTAGCAGATAAACATCCCAGACCACACAGTCCATTATACTGGTACCGAGACAACCAGTTAGATTAATCTTCCAGATTGATAAAAAAAATTGTCTTGGATCCATGAATCTTTGACTTCAGATTCAACTTTAGCAGGGTTTTATGATATTGACCCAACCAGTAAAGGCCTATGGCAAGGAAAACCCTTTGTTATTAGCTGTCAATCATGGTAGAACCTGCAGCAGAGTGGATACTTTGGTTTAAAGGCTAAAGCTCCATCATTTTGTCAATGAGCCCCCACCCCCAATATAGACTCAACATGACATGCTCTTAAAACTGATGTGTTACCTCAATGTAGGAGTTATGTTGCATACCTTCAATGCTCACTGCCATAATAAATACATTATACTTCTAAATTTCTGAAAACACACGAACTTTTATATTAACTTATGTAAATAATCTTGACTGGAATGTAAAACTCCTTTTATTCAATCAACGTATGTACAAACAAGACTGTGACAGTCTAGAAGAACATTGCGAAATAAAACCAGAGCTTTGGTGGACAGGAAAGATGCCTAACCATGACACTTTTTGTCAACTTTACAGACATTCAGAAAACTCACTCAGGAGAGACTGCAATTACAGCAAAATGCCAGTATGGTCTCAGGTACAAATAAATTCTTTCAATGTTTTGCAAACCTAAAAATCTGGACCCCTGATTATCAAAGGAGAAGCAAAATAAAGAAGTCGTTTTGCTTAAATAATTATTTGCATGTTTTGGGTTTTTAATTTTTCTTCAAAATATATAATCCATTTCAATAATTATACCTTGTAAAAAACAAATAATACTCAATATTTCATATTTTGTTTATTAATTACATATTTATATTCAATTTGCCTCATACTGCATTCACATGCCATTACAGATACTTTCAGGTAAATATATCAGAGGTCATGTATAAATGGTAACTTTACCTACATGTTTCAAACTCATTTTATATTTTGAATTTAAAATGAAATGTGGCTAAAAATTTATAACATAATGACTAAGTAAAACATATTAGCCACAATAAGTGTAAAAAGAAAATCAAGTTAAAAGTTGTAATCATTCCAAGACTTCTGACCCTCTATATATTCGGACACTTTATAATAATTTGAAATTTTCATATTTACTCTTATTCATATTCTGAATGGCTTCTTTAGCCTCTAAATCTGGACAAGATATTGCTGAAACTCAACTTGAGCATGTTATAAGAGAAATATGTGCATCATGCCTGTAACATGTGACACAAAAGTAATTAAATAACTGATGTAATATCAATATTTTATATGATATAATTATACAGCATGAATGAATAGAAAACTTTAAACAAAAATCAGACATTCTTTTCTCTCTCTCTCTCTCTCTCTCTCTCAGACATTCTTCTCTCTCTCTCTCTCTCTCTCTCTCTCTCTCTCTCCAATTTCCAATGCATACATACAATAATAATCAAATGCTAAGTAAAATAAATTTAAATAACAAAGATTGATGTGTGAAGACCCATGCATCCCTTATTTGTTAGATTTTACAGTGTCCCTAATTGAGAGGTTTAACAACGATTTGTAATGAAGCACTACTATAATGTCAATACATCCCTCAAACATAAATGTATTATTTACATCATAATGTATAAAATATAAAAATATAGACTTAGCATAAATTACACGTATATATATGTTAATTAAGCAGCTTAAGGGATCAAACTCTCTTCCTGTCTGTTAGCACTCGAACTATACTACCAAGTCCACCACTGGCAAAGGCCTAGAAAATAAGAAATAAAAAACTTGGGTTAAACTCATAGCTATATCAAATAAACATCTTGGTCATAAAAAAACTAACTTGAACAAGAACCAAATCTAGAATATAGTGTAATGATCAGACATCAATTCTGACTCTCACACCAGAAGAAATGGATTGAGTAATGATGTTTTATGTCCAAGTTAAGACTCCCACTGTCATTTCTGGGATGGTGAAGTACCTAGTAATGATATTTTCTTCCGCAAGCAAACTAAGAAGCAAGAGTTTTTTTTCAAGTGGAGTCAATAAAAAAACTAATGGTGAGAGACATAAAACAGAATTTATTTATGATTAAAAATTCTGAATGATCCCTCAATTATAAATTCAAGCTAAGAAAAATCTGGGTTTTTTTTTTTTAAATATTACACAAATCTATGTAAACCTGTATTAACCACTGTTAAAAAACTGACTTCATAATTTAAAAATTGTATAACTTCAGATTTGCAAGACACTTTGTTGAAAATTTGTCTATTGGTCCACTATAAGGTGGTTTGTTCCTGGTCCCTTTCTCCTAAAGGGATAGAAAGACTCCTGGTTTGGGTAACTATACTGACCTTTTCGTGCCATGTCAACAAAGCTGCACTGCTTCCTTCACTTGGATTTTCAAAACCTTTATATATATACTTCATTAATATATCCAGATTTTTACTGTCCAATGATTTGATAGCTGCATCAATATCACCTGTTTTAAATGATGTTAAAACTCTGACTACTAACTGTGTTGCTCTGTCCTGTAAAATTAATAAAACCTCAATTCAATTCCAAGTTTATAGAATGACTCTCCATTTGTAAGGTGGTCTTCAGTGTGCATGTGAGAGGCAGGAAAGGATCATTATGGATGGAGAAAGAAATAAAAAAGGGATTTGGTTATAACTTTTTACTTCATAAATTATAAATATAAATAATATGATTGCTTATCCTGAGGCTTGAGGAAATTCTGTTTTAGCAGGTTCAGTTTTGGTGTTTGAAACACAGTGAAAACAACATTTACTTAATTTCATACTGTGTTCTTTATATCCTAAAAGAGAATTTATGAATACTACCGGTATTTAACTACTTTCATATAACACTTTTATCAAGGCCTCGGCAGCTTTAGATGACAATATTTGTCTCTTCCACTTTCACTTGTATCAAGGCCTCGGCAGCTTTAGATGACAACATCTGTCTCTTTCAATTTCACTTGTATCAAGGCCTCGTCAGCTTTAGATGACAACATTTGTCTCTTCCAATTTCACTTGTATCAAGGCCTTGTTGTTGACATTTTTGTTTTCATTGTTTATACCTACCTTAACATTCTGGTCTTTACATCCAATTGGCGAGTTATTAAGTACAATTTTCAAAGCTTCTTGTGGCTTTCCTGTATGATCAGTCAAGGAATATTCCAATATTTTAAATCAGGTAAGATAATAATGTACAGAAGAGATTCTGTTTTCATTTCATCTTACAAATGTCACAGAGAGGTTTACCTGTTTGAATGATAAATTTTGTGATGCACCCAAAACAAATACTTTATTTATTTCTCTAAGTTACAACATCAGACATGTTAATGTGCTCAGTTGTTTTAGAGACATTCAAATTTCATATTTAAATCTGAAGAGGTATTTTATACTATTACAAGTCAGACAAGTCAGTCAGTTAACAAATATTTTTTTGAAAATTCCTTTTACATTCCAACTTAATTTTAATTTGGACTGAATAAAGCGGGAAGTGACTAAATACAATAACTTTATATATAACTGTGAAAAATAATTTTTGCAAAACTTTATATAAAAATTAATGGGTAGGAGTACAAAAGAACATGTTCATGTATGAGTTACATGTATTTGAACCAACAACCGTCAGTCTTTCTTGTTCAAATAAAATAGTCATATTGACTGGAAGATCCAGTTAAATAAATCTTAATGAAGCACCAAATTCCTTAACAATTTTAAAAACTGAAACACTTTTAGCAGGGTTACAAGAGCTCTCAAACTAGTATGCAAGCATATGACAACAAAATGCAATCATTTGCCAAAATGTGTACATAATCCGACCCCAAACTTATTCCCAGGGTTGATTCCGAACGTTCCACAATCATTGCACTTCACAGAGGGTAATGTAACACAATTAGGCTCGAATCTTGGTTTGACAATTGAATCAATAATTGCAACATAAATGAATAATTGCAACATAAATGAATATATATCAAGGTACCATAATGTTGACGCATTGTTCAATGTTAATAATGATGATGTTCTGTATAATATTAGTAAAAACTGACAATAAACATGTATGAATAAATAAAAGTAAATTGTTGATATTTTGGGTAAAAGTAAAGGATATTGGGTAAGTAAAGCATTGACTTCAGACTCGTTTGGACCAACGTCAGTCGATTGTTCGCTGTCCTCCTCTTCCTTGTATTTATCTTCATCAAACTGGTCAACGTCAACTTTTCTGAATCTCGACGCCCCTGTGTTTTTTGCCATTTTTCAACCACTTAAATGAGAAGTCGTGCTTCTTCCTTGTTCACACCCCGGAAGTGTTTCAACTTCCGGTTTTTATACCTCATACCCAGATGTTCGTCGTAAATTGAAATTTATAAACGAAAGGTTTTATTTTTATATTCAGCTAAGATCCATTTAATCATAGAAATTTGTGGACGAAAATGAAATAAAATAAATACACATTAAGTGCAATGTTTTTTTATCTTCAATCCTCGTCAGAAATAAGGTAACTTCCTTTATCGTTGCTGTAAACTTCCTGTCAACATGGTATATTTTCAATTAAGATAATAAATCCCCAAACATCAATTAATTAAAGTGACTAGTAAATAGTTAAAACATTCTTATATGTTCTTAAAATATTTTAGTTTTAATTAATAGTTGTATTTTACTTTGTTTCCCAAAATTAAATGAAATTCAAACCTGACATTTGAAAAGATACCTCCCCAGAAAATTAAGGTTCGAATGTCTACACAGTGCTTGTAGGTTTAAGCCTCACGGAATGCGACAAAAACCTAGTTACACTAGCTTTTGTTTACATAGATTTGTTACACTAAACCAAGCAATATTGATGGAATTATAGTTACATTTCTTTCAAAACCCTTGCAGAGCCAGTAATCTTAATCATAATATGTCTGTTATTCCTTATTGCTGTGGCAGACCTGTCGATATAATGTTGACAATTGCTTTTAGATAAATCACATTCAAAAGCTAAACTTTCATTAGCATCCAGATTAAGAAAATACCTGTAGATAATTAACGCCATGTAAAGTTAGTGTACAATGCTTCAGCATTCTTTCTTGCAAACATGAATTCTTGCAATTATCACACAACTAAGAAAATATCATGGCACCAATGTCATTTAACCACATGTTTTATGATCATGGTGATAAATTTTGATAATTTAATAATTTTCAGGTGAAAGTTAAAGCAAAAGAATTGAGAGGCAAAAAGAAGGAAGACCTGGTGAAACAACTTGATGAATTAAAAAATGTAAGTATGATTGCCGTTTTCATGTACAGTCAGTCACAGGATGAAAGTATTGTGTCTTCTGGACTGATTTTTCGCTGTTAAGCTTTCACTTGATTCGTGGACATTTCAATTTGTTAGTATGTAGGTTTTATTAACATGTGTTTACTAATGTGTTAGTAAAAAGATGTAAAGTTCAAGTTAAAATTAATCTTATCATCTTTATTTGGTAACATTGGCATTAACATTGTATGGTTTTAAAATGATAACCTCGTGATCGGCTCATTTAAATAACATAAACTAGCTAAATCAACGTTTTAAATAAGGTTAGTTATTAGAGTAATCTTAAGATTACAGAGTCAGTGGCATAAATTTTTTGTCAAGTGGTTCAAATCCCGCTCCTAACAGGTCCTAGTGTGAGAAAATTTATCAGTTTGCTTGCTGAAGGTTTGTGGTTTTCTCTAGACACTCCAGTTTCCTCCACCATCCCAGAACTGACTCCCTTGAAATAAGTGAAAGAAATTATGACTAGGACATAGACTAGGACTAGAGCAACATTACTTCACTCCACTCCACTCTTTTACAGCATTTAGTAACAGTTTCACCACCTATAACTACCATTTTCTCTAGACACTCCAGTTTCCTCCACCATCCCAGAACTGACTCCCTTGAAATAAGTGAAAGAAATTATGACTAGGACATAGACTAGGACTAGAGCAACATTACTTCACTCCACTCCACTCTTTTACAGCATTTAGTAACAGTTTCACCACCTATAACTACCATTTTCTCTAGACACTCCAGTTTCCTCCACCATCCCAGAACTGACTCCCTTGAAATAAGTAAAAGAAATTATGACTAGGACATAGACTAGGACTAGAGCAACATTACTTCACTCCACTCCACTCTTTTACAGCATTTAGTAACAGTTTCACCACCTATAACTACCATTTTCTCTAGACACTCCAGTTTCCTCCTCCATCCCAGAACTGACTCCCTTGAAATAAGTAAAAGAAATTATGACTAGGACATAGACTAGGACTAGAGCAACATTACTTCACTCCACTCCACTCTTTTACAGCATTTAGTAACAGTTTCACCACCAATAACTACCATTTTCTCTAGACACTCCAGTTTCCTCCACCATCCAACAACTGTCTTGAAATAAGTAAAAGAAATTATGACTAGGGCGTAGACTAGGACTAGAGCAACATTACTTCACTCCACTTCACTCTTTGACAGCATTTAGTAATTAACAGTTTCACCACCTATAACTACCATTTTGTCTAATGCATGTGTTTATGGATCACATTGCCTCTAAATGCCTTGATTGGAATTCCACATGTGGTAATTGTACTGGGAAAATTTGTCAATCCATTTACCAAAGGGTGTTGGTTTTCTCTTCCCATGAACTAAGCACTTCTATATACATGGAAGAATCTTACTGGCGTGTATAAGTCAACTTTAAGAACACTGAAGGTCATTTTAATCTTGTACAGATGTACACATTACTCAATTAAAATTACTTTACTATTTTTATAGGAATATGCTACATTAAGAGTTGCCAAGGTTACAGGTGGTGCTGCTTCCAAATTATCTAAAATGTAAGTTGAAGATTAGATGTAAATTGAAGATCACTGGTAGTTAAAAGAATCCTGGCGTTCAGTATGAATAATTTACTCTGAATAGCCAATGAAAAGGAAGTGGCTACAGAAAATAAGGATCCAGGAAGAAACAGTGATTTTGGAATTTATCTATGAGATTTCTTTCTTCTGATTGAAACATGATGAAATGTAGAAATTTGTATGTAAATAACATGTACTTGACAGTACCCTTAGCTGTTAACACAATAAATGGAAACAATCAGTAGATACTAAGATCATTAATTATCCAGTGATGAGCTTCAGGTGCTTTGTAGATCTGATTTCATTTCCTTTATAAAACAGAAAATAAAGATTGATAACTTTATACCAGCTACAAATGGATCATTATAGCTTCCACATGCTAATGCTTGATACAGACAACATTTTGCTGGAACCTTGTTAATTGTTCTCTGTTTAAGGATCATAGGTCATGCTTGAAAAATAATACTACTGGTAATTAAATCCTTTCGATGAGAATGTCCAAAATATTGCACATTGTACATAACTTGGAAGAATAACACTGGGTGCATTCAGAGTAATTACATTGATAACAATCACAATTGTTTGTAATCAACGTTACCATTGGACAACTTTGTTCTCTGAACAGTATGTTGGCATGCCAATGGCTGTTTACTTGACAATGGTACCATGGTAAACCATTGGTACCATTCTTACCAATGGTATACCAATGGTTTCACTAACGCACAGAAAAATGGCAAACAGACACATAACTACAGGATTTGTTTTAAAGCAATGGAAGCATAAACTACATAATTTAATGAATTACATAAGTTCTGCGGATGTTATTATGCTGCATAACAAGTGCAGAAATTCTGCTGGTGTTACTAAAGTAACTGATTATTATGCTGTTACTATTCACCTGATGAATTTCAAACTCATTTCCATTTATCAAGACAAACTTTCAAGCTATCTCCAACTTGGAGAAGTCAGTTTTAGTTAAGTCGCCATTTTGAAATGACCACTTCATAACTTGCCATCGCTTGCAGAGCCCTAGACTGTCTGCAAAAAAAGTTACTGATGGTATATGTTATTAGTGTCATTGGCATACCATTGGTAAATTTCAATACCAGTGGTAATTCTATGGTTCCAATGTAATTACTCTGAATGCACCCACTATGTCACACATGTCCATATTTTTTGTAAAACCTTGTTTTTCAGATAACATTGGGTTTTCTCCAGTACCCAGTTTTATTCTATCCAAAACACCACCCAGTAATTGATGAAAGAATCTTGACTGGGTCATTAAATGCCAATGCCTCCCCCCCTCTCTCTCTCTCTCTCTCTCTCATTTTGTCAAGGGGGCCTCGGTGGCTGAGTGGTCTAAAGCGTGCACTTACGGATCACAGTGCCCCTCGCCGCCTAGGTTCGAATCTCACGCAGGACAGATCCTAGTGTGAGAAAGTTTGTCAGTTCGCTTGCCGAAGGTCAGTGGTTTTCTCCGGGCACTCCGGTTTCCTCCACCATCCCAGAACTAACCGACTCGAAATAAGTGAAATATTCTTGACTGGGGTGTAAAACACCATTACTCCACTCCACTCCATTCCACTCTTTTTGTCAGGTGTTACAGTTAGCATTAGAAGAAGGCAACTTCATCTTGGTTGGTATGTCTTGTTACATGTGAACAAATTTTGACTTGGGCATAAAAGTGCTCATTTTCTGGCCTGTCTTATATGTATTTTTGACAGAATAAATATGCATATTAAATGTACATTTTCTTTCATTATAGACATGTTGTAAGGAAGTCCATCGCTCGGGTACTTACTGTGATCCACCAAACACAAAAAGAAAACCTGAGGAAATACTATAAATCTAAGCGGTACGTACCCAAGGACTTGAGACCCAAGAAAACTCGTGCAATGAGACGTGCCCTCACACCATATGAACGCAGTCTCAAAACACAAAAAGAAAAGAGAAAGCAGATTTTGTACCCAATGAGAAAATTTGCTGTTAAAGAATAAATTAAAATTAAGATGGGTTAAAAAAAATTGTCTTGTTTTATGTATTTATAAAGTAAATTACCATCAACTGCCTATAATGGCTGGTTCAGAGATTGAAATTTTTAATATATTTTGCATAGAAAAGGAGCTTTTACTTTACTGCCAACTGTTAACAAACATCAGATCCTGGAACAAACTTGAAACTTTGTATTTACATCAGATGATGAAGCTTTACCAAATTTATGAAGCTGGTTGTACTTGACCCACATTCAAGGTCACAGTAACCTGAAGAATTAAAACTTCATCAAATGGAAATCTTAGTACTTGAAACTTCATACATGTATATACAAGTCTTGAATGGCAAGCTGGTTGACCTTGACAAACAATAAAGGTTAGAATGACATTTGAATAGCTTTTTGTCCTGAATCCAAGGACTTGAAAGTTTTAACTTTATATATGAGCAGTGCATGAAGCTCGAAGAAGTTTGTAAAGCCAATTGACACCAACCCACATTCAAGGTCACTGTGACATAAGAAAGTAAAACATCTATTATCATGAAATAAATGCCAAGAAACCACCAAAACAAAAAACTTAACCAAGGATGCCAAACTAGTTAATCTGTTAAAACAATTTCTAAAGATAGTTAGTTTCATGGGCTTCTTGTTCTTGAACTAAAAGAGCAAACATTATACCATTACCCAATAAGGTTCTAGATATTGATATTATAAAATCGTTATACCTTTACCCAATAAGGTTTAGATATTGATATTATAAAATCGTTATACCTTTACCCAATAAGGTTCTAGATACTGATATTATAAAATTGTTATACCTTTACCCAATAAGGTTCTAGATATTGATATTATAAAATCGTTATAGCTTTACCCAGTAAGGTTCTAGATATTGATATTATAAAATCGTTATAGCTTTACCCAATAAGATTCTAGATATTGATATTATAAAATCGTTATAGCTTTACCCAATAAGGTTCTAGATACTGATATTATAAAATCGTTATAGCTTTACCCAATAAGGTTCTAGATATTGATATTATTGTTTACATTTTGTGAAGTTTATCATGCTAGCAAACTGCTGGAATGGTGTTATAATAATCAAAAAATTTTTGTTTACTTTAAAATTATATTCCTCGAACAAATTACTTGGAGAAAACCATCAACTTTTAGCAAGTTAGATGACACACTACTGACTAGAAATGGTATTGGTAATTTAACCTACAGGTGAAGTGCAACCATTTATCAATTAAGTCAAAACATGCCTTGGACTAATAAGTTGCTCCGACCTTCATATTTTACTTTCAAAGTTTGATGTACTACCATATATGGCAAATATGATAAAAGTTGCTTAACCTCCAAATCTGGGTTGTCCAAAGTCTAGAACATTTCACCGATCATTAAAGTTTGGTCAAGTGGTACAAAATGTGCTTATGGATCAGTGCCTCTCCACTAAGGTTCCTATCCAACTCCAGTACACTCTTGTATGAGAAAGTACATCATCACTTGCGGAAGGTTGGTGGTTTCCATGGATACTCTTGTTTCCCCCACCGTCTCAAAACTGACTGCCTTGATATATGTGGAAGAATCTTGACTGGGGAATAAACGCCCATTTCTCTATAGAGCTTCAAGTGAAACTGAACAATCTTGCAACTTGCAATTACATGTATAATGGACATAATGCATTATACATGCCTCAAGAGAAAACCAAATTTTCACAATAAATTAAAAAACTTTGTTAAAAAATAGAACAAGAGCAGGTAATAGGACCAGAAATGCCATTATGTAATTTAAACCTCTTGATATAATTGAATACAAGTTCTAGAGGGATTAATCTTGACCCACTAAAGTATGTCAATTATACATGTTTATGTATAATATTATTTAATTCTGTTGAGCTATAGTCCCCAGTTTCACAATTATTCCTGAAACTAGGATTTTCCTTAAATTTAGCAAATTTTGGCGATCTCTTATAAAATTAAAAATAAGTGTTTTTGATAAAACTAAATACAAATGTTATAAGCTTGAAGTGATCTACAAAATGACACCCTAATTTCTTAAAAATCAGAACAATTAACCAAATTCTTACAATATCAAATTTGCCAGATTTAAGTTAAGGAACGATTGTGAAACCAGGGCCTGCTCAATTTGTTAGATTTCTTTAAGTAAGCTTTAGGCTTACATGGGCATATTTAAATTTTTGCACTGTGAGGCTGGTGTCTGCCAGGTTGCACCAGCCTACCCAGATGTGACCATTACTGGCAGTTTTTTCTATGCAAATGTGAGCTACATGTATGTACTAATGTGCAATCAGGGCAAATGTTGGGTGCCACCTCAGAGACAGCATTTGCAAGGGTTGCTGCCCAACTCTGGCCAGTTGAAAACTATGAGATGAAGTACAGTAACTTTGTAAGGTCACCTGGTACCCCTACCAGGAATCAAACCAACAATGCTTGGATCTGACATCAGAAGCTCTACCAAATGAGCTACATGCTTTTACTCTTAAAGAATAAGTCGTCCACAATCTGACAGGGTTGTAACAAATTGCTGAGCAAGTCCTTTAGCAAACTTCATAATAAAATAGTTGACACTTTTTAACCATGGTAGGCTAGCTCAGTTGGTAGAATGCTTGGTTTATATGTGGGACCTTGAGGTTTAATCCTAGCCGGGTCTGACCATAGCTTGAAAAAAGGTTGTAAATGTTATTTTGTCAAGCAGTCAAATTTTGAAAGAAATGAAAGTCACAGGGTCCTTCAGAGGAGACCTTAAAAGCTGATATTCTGTTACGGTAGATGTGCCACACTAAAGAACCTCCCTACGCATTGCCCCGAGTGCAATGCAAAGGTCGCAACTGCTGCCACTTCACCTATAGTTGGTGATGTTGCAATATTGCAATATAAATGAAATAATCTTAATTGTGACATAAAACCACATTAAACAATCAATCTCAATGTGAGATGGAGAACTAGCTGCCAAGATAAAGCTGTGGATTATCTTAATGTTTGAATAACAAAAATAGGCTAAAATCTACATGATATGAAATTGACATTTATTTCCAATAACATTTTACATTATGTAACTTACATTAATGCTCAAAATGTTGATTATAGCTACAATGTACCTAACACAATGTGAGACCATTAATTACAGTAACATCAACAATTATTACTTATAAGAAGCAATTTATCAATATGTTGAGGGATTTACATTGAACAACAAGCTTATACTGATTAACCAAACACATTCCTATTTCTTGGCCCAGTTGCTCACAGCTCTGTTACATTTCAAACAATCTACTGCATTAGTCTGGTTATTTAGTATCTATGTATGAAGGTAGAATGCAAAAAATTATCAATACAATTTTTTTTACATCTTTACAACATGAGAATATTTCTAGTGAACAAAACAAATACACATGTACTAGTGCATTCTCTCTCTCTTTATCTAACACACACACACACACACTCTCACCCACACACTGTTAAACTATAAACAATAAAACTACTCTTACTGTGATTTCATTCTTGCAACAGACATTGGAGTTAACATATTCGTACTGATAACACTGAAAACTGGCTGATATGTGTACTGCACAACTAGAACAAAAATTTAAGTGCTAACTTGAATTTCTATCAGTCCAAGTTTGGTGTGTCTTTAGAAGTGTTTGGAAACAAAATACATGGAGCAATTTGGATTTAAAAAATTGTTAACCAGCAAAAATAAATGAGAGGGTTTTATTGAGATGTGACTGTATGAAGTGTTGGATTTATCATTAACTAGTAAAAAATTTAGAAAAAAATATGGATTTTAAGTAGGATTAAGCCAAAAGAAAGATATTTTTAATAACAGGACTGGTTAATGAAATATAAAACAATTGTCAATTTGTTTGTGACAGAATCTGATCGATACAATAAAACTATCCCAAAACACAATAAAAAAAAAAATACTAATTTTAAAACATGATGATTACTTGTAACCATGGTGATCAGATGACAGCCTGTTCTATTGTGTCTTTTTAAATTTTTCATCACACTCTTACTACACACATACCATTTTCATGTTATCAAAATGACATGTATGCTAAATCAAAAGAACTGTACATTGTTTTCATATTACATAAAAAGCTGAATTGGATTTCACTGGGGAAACTGGTAAAAATTTTATGAATCATTGTGTGATATATGCATTTAGAATACAAATGTTTATATACAAAAAGGACGGTAACTATGGTATTTCGTCATGTAACTAGTGTGAAAAACAAGAACAATGAAATCTGCTTGTGCACATGTTCACATTATTGATACTTTTTAACAACTGTCTTGAATGATACCTCGAATCACCTATTAGAAATGATGTCAAATGACATCACTAAATAACTTATCATCTGACATAATCTATGGCAACATTTTATATTTGATGTCAAACAGGGGAAAACATTCAATCGGTCTTCAAACTAGAGTGGAGTGGAATAATGGTGTTTTATGCCCCAGTCAAGATTCTTTCACTTATTTTAAGGCAGTCAGTTCTGGGATGGTGTAGGAAACTGAAGTGCCCGGAGAAAACCACTGACCTTCGGCAAGCGAACTGACAGACTTTCTCACACTAGGATGATAGGATCTGTCCCGAGCGGGATTCGAACCCAGACTGTGAGTGGCACTGTGATCCGTAAGCGCACGCTTTAGACCACTCAGCCACCGAGGCCCTACTAGGGAAAGAGGGAGTGAGAGAAACAGTTAAAAACCTTAATCCAGTCAAAATATTTTACTATATTTGAACAGATATCAAAGGAATTCATTTTCATTTTATTTCAAAAGACATTAATAACATAGAACATTTACAAGGATAATCATACAACATCCTTATCAACCTAAACTGTGAACACAGGTAAATTATAATCTTCAATATACAACTATAACTGATAACCACTAAAATTATTTCATGTAGAAACTTTGTCCCATAGGTAACAGAAAAAAAATTGTATGATAACACAATGACTATTTCACGTAGAAACTTCGTCTTATAGATAACAGAAAAAAAAGTATGATAACAAAAAGACTATTTCATATAGAAATTTGTCCCATAGGTAACAGAAAAAATTTGTATGATAACAAAATGACTATTTCATGTAGAAAATCCGTCCCATAGGTAATAGAAAAAATTTGTATGATAACAAAATGACTACCGGTATTTCATGTAGAAAATCCGTCCGATAGGTAATAGAAAAAAATGTATGATAACAAAAAGACTATTTCATATAGAAATTTGTTCCATAGATAACAGAAAAAATTTGTATAACACAATGACTATTTCACGTAGAAACTTCGTCTTATAGATAACAGAAAAAAAAGTATGATAACAAAAAGACTATTTCATATAGAAATTTGTTCCATAGATAACAGAAAAAATTTGTATGATAACAAAATGACTATTTCATGTAGAAAATCCGTCCCATAGGTAACAGAAAAAAAATGTATGATAACAAAAAGACTTTCATACAGAAATTTGTCCCATAGGTAACAGAAAAAAATGTATAACAATGTGATTTTATTGAGAATATGCAATGTTTTATCATTTGTCAAAATACTCTCATACAACCAGTACATGTAGATAGATTATCCCATCAATGAATACAACAAATAGAATTATGTAACAGTGCCTAACACATTCTCTATTTAACAGTGAAATATTTCAATCATTTTAGCAGAGACAATACCTAGAAATTCAGATTTGAAAAAAATGTCAATATTTGTCTGAAGATACATCACATACTGAACTGAAAGTTTAAAATTTTTTGGCATGGTATACAACTTACGACTTTTTGAATGAGACTGCGAGTTGTCTGCCATATAACTCGTAACCATTCAATGCATATATAGCATCTTGTGCTTCATAAAAGTCAGTCATAGTAACAAATCCATAACCTTTACATTGACCTTTATTGTGGTCATATATAACATTAACCTTTGACACAGAACCATATGGAGAAAACAGTTGCCATAGCAACCTCTCATTGGCATTATTACCAATATTATAGACAAATAAAATAAAACCATCAGGACCATTTGGTTGTGTGGGTGTGGCACCATATCCAGCTGCTCCGTATCCACCAGCCCCCGAACCACCATAACTGCCAGAGGAAGCCATAGGATTATATCGGTTACGATTTCCTCCCATACTTCGCACTGGTCCGTATGGTGATGGATACCTTGGTGAGTGGATCATGCCATAACCTACATCTGGAGGACGTACCTTTTTTGCATTATCATCGGCATATTTTAAGCTCAGTGCAGACCCACCACCAGGTGGTGTTTTACCATTCATTTCCTTTATTGCTTCATCTGCTTCAGATTTTTTGCTAAATAAAATAAAACCAACACCTTTAGAAGTGCCGTTAGACTCGCACAAAACTCGCTTTTGAATAATATCACCAAATCTATTGAACAGTTTTTCTATATCGTCCTCTGTGAAATGTTTGGGTAAATTACGGATGTAGACATTAGCTCCTTTGGTTTCATCCCCACCAGGTCTTGCAAATGCTACCTTTATACGCTTATTCTGCACCTGAAGACCATTCAAGGTTGTAATGGCTCTTTCGGCATCTTCAGGACTGTGGAAATCTACAAATCCGAAACCATAACTGTAACCAGTGGCTTTATCACGACAAATTTTGCAGCTTTTTATTGGACCAATGCTGACAAACATGGTCCTAAATTCTTCATCAGTCAGGGTCTGTGGGAGGTAATTTATAATCAAGTTGGTCTGATTCTGGAATTCTGCATCCATTTCCATCTCTTAATACTAGATATTCCATGGTGGATGATTTAAAAAAAAAACAAAACAAAAAAAAATTAAAATGTATCCTTTCCTGTGAATAGTAAAAATATATTTGTTAACTATTAAATGAAAAGTTGTGCTGAAATAAAACTAAATGCTTAAATCATGCAAACACCATCACAAACACAGGAGAAATAAAATAAGGATTGTGGTCAAAATGGTGTTTACACCCAAGACAAATAATTTTTCCATTTTTTATCGAGGTGGTCAGTTCTTGGATTGCGGAAGGATACATTCCTGAAGTGGCCTGAGAATTCCACATTATACAAGCAACTGACAAACATTCTCACACTAGTAACTACCCTGAGCTGGCTTTAAAGCTAGTGAAACATGGTTTACATTCTAGTCCATATTATTTCACTTGTATTGAGACAACACTAGTTTTAAGTGAATTTTCAGAATTACAATATACCTATGCAATGTCGTTTTAAATGATTTCAAATATTAACATATACTTATTAAAACATTTTTAGTTGTGGAGAAAAATAATACCAGTAGTGAGAATTTAATCTCAGAATTTTAATATTGATATATCCTATTTTCACAAAAAGGGTGGGGTAGAGTAATAAATAGTGTTTTATGACTCGGTCAAAATTCTTGAATTTGTACCAAGATGGTTTGTAATGATATGGTTAGAGAGAAAACTGGAGTGATATCAACCTAGGACAGGAGAACTGAAAAAAATTCTTACTGTATTCAGTAGTCATGAATTTTTTTTAAAAGCAGAACATATTCAACATATTAATAAGCAAGTCCTTTGATTTATGACACTCAAAGAAATTGAAATTATAAATGCATGAAAAGTTCATAACTTGGAGGAATTTAGAAAGTTAAGTGCATGATCACTCAATAAATACCAAAAATTAAACAAGAGTGCCATGAAGGCCCTGGACGCTAACCTGAAAATGATGTAAACTCAGATTGATTTTGGCAAACTAAAGCTTCTATTCTTAAAAGAGATTTTTCCTATATTTTGAGCTAATGACCAAATTATTGACCCAACAAGACCCATATACAAACCTGAGCTAGCTTTTGTCAGGAGGAACATTCTGAGCCAGTTTGATGAAGATTTGTCTAAAATTGACCCCTCATATGTGTTAACAAGGTTTTTATATAATTTGACCTAGTGACCTACTTATTGACCCAACATAGTCCATATACGAACTTGAGCTAGCTTTTGTCAAGAGGATCATTCTGACTAAGTTTAATGAAGATTGGACGAAAATTGCGGCCTCAGAAGTGTTAACAAGGTTTTTTCTACAATTTGACCAAGTGACCTACCCATTGACCCAACATAACCCATATACAAACCTGAGCTAGCTTTTGTCAAGACCATCATTCTGACCAAGTTTGATGAAGATTGGTCTAAATTGGGGCCTCAGGAGTGTTAACAAGTTTTCTATATAATTTGACCTAGTGACCTACTTATTGACCCAACTTGGCCCATACATGAATCTGAGCTTGCTTTTGTCAAGAGGATCATTCTGAGAAAGAGTGATTAAGATAACACTCAAACTGTGGCCTCGGGAGTGTAAACAATTAAAGCTGAAGCACGACGCACGACAGACAATGCATGTAGCACGACGGACAATGACCCATCACAATAGATCACTTAAGCACTTTGTGCTCATGTGAGCTAAAAAAAAATAATGATTATTTTTAACAAATGTATTAATAAATGACCCATTTCTACAATATAAATAATCTAATTTAAAAAAAAACAAAAATAAAAAAAACAAAAAAAAAGTTTTAAAATTAAAAAGTATATTTTCTTGTTGCATGTCTGACATTTTTATCTTTTTCCCTGGAGAGGAAGCTATCACGCCTATTCATAATAAAGCTTTACAGATATTCCTTCAACTAAAAGAGTTTCCATCAAATGATTTGTTTTCAAATTTTTTTTTATTATTTCATATGGTCAGAATAATAATAAGACATTTTAAAATCTTTCTCTCTAAACAAACAGCAGTGTTTACCGGTAATCTAGGTCATGCTAAATGTTTTGAGAAAGAAGATATTTAAACAAAATTGAATCAATAAACTTAGAAGCTTTCAAAAGCCAAGCAAAAAAAAAAAAAATACAAATAAAAATATAAAATAAATAAATAAAAATAAATAACTGATAAATAAATAGATAAAATCATACTAATGATATAATGGGTAAAAGTGAAGAAAAGTACATAAAAACATCAAGTATTGAATCTGAAAGTTACAGATAATTTTACAAATGACTTGCAGCTTTAACTTCAAATTCTTGTCTCATAGTGCTTTGACATTCTGTCACAAACATTTGAAAAACTATAATGAAAAAAGAGATTTTCTTTTCAAAAACATCACTGAATTTGCCAGGAATTAGATATACACTGTACATGGGTTTTGATGAGGTGTAAACTGACGTAAAAAAAATACAAAACTATATAATGCACTCTGTTGATAAATCAGCATTATCAAAATTAATCCATTTCAATAAGCAGGGCTGTCAATCTGCTAAATACTATGGCAATAATCAGCCAAATTTCACAAATCTGAAACTTTTTCAAACTTTTGACTTATTCAAATTGGAAAAATTTGGGTACAAGTGTACATTTTTTTTTCAAATATCATGCATGCCAAAGTGAATTTTACCGATTTAAATGAAGTTGCTTCCACTAAATAGCATTTAACCTCTTCAGGCTCTTTAATTTTTTTTTTTTAAATTTTTACAAATATTTTCCAAAAGAAGACTTAAAATACATCACACTTTCCATTATTCCATGGACCAAAGTCCCATAACTGAAATGGGTGTGACAGCCCTGGTCAGACATACTTATGTTCAAATAAAATAACAAACTGCATAATAATTACAGGAAAAAAAACAAATAATTTGAAAATAAATCCAGATATAAAGGTCAAAACTATTACCTTGTAGTTGTAATATATGATCCAAGATAGTTGAAGATAAAAAAAATCAGCAAAAAAAAACTCGGGATTTGACTCAAGATTATACTCGCCAAGGTACAAAAAAATATCCTAAATGAGCTATTTAAAAAAAAAAAAAGTAAAAAAAAAATATAAATGCCATATTCATTAAACAACTGTACACCAAAAATATACATATCTGATGTAAATTTTGATGGATTCCACTTACAAAACATTATTTTGGCTTTAAATAACCAGATTATGTTCATATAAAAAATCCTTGCAAGACATTGTTAAAATAGAGGAAACAAATATCAAGCTATTTTTGTAACCAGATCATAGAGTCCTGGACCCTGTGGATTTGGCCCAACAGGGCCCAAAACTTTATTAATCTCTTTTTAAGGTACAACATTGCTATTTGTAGCTTTAATAGAAAAATGTCAATAAAACAAGGCAAAACTTGTTTGAGAGATTTTTTTCATGATAAACAAGATGACACTTTCATTAAAATATATCAAGATGTCATCTAAGGACAAAACCAACCGTCTATGATTCCATTACTGATGACAATAATGAAAGGAAAATTCTTTCTTATAATATACAAGCATAGGCAGGTTCAGAATACCCAATCTTACAAAGCATTTACCAGATAACCGTCATTTCATGAGCAAATTGTTTAAATGTTAATTTTTCAGATATTTTGCAGAAAACAATTTTATGTGAATTTATTGGTTTTACATTTATACTAATGTCTGAATTTTAAAGAATGTTAAACATTGTCATTCTTAAATCACATATATCCACTTACTGACTTAGGTATGACCCAATTATTGCGTTTACACTCATGCTGGAGCAAAAATTTCAGTTTAAATAGTTATAAATTAATGTTGCTTGAGAAGTTTGTCTTTAGCTAATTGTGATATTATATGATATATCTAAACAGCAAATACTGAATGGGAATAAATCGTTAATGATGCGTTTCTGCTAACTTCATGAACATGCCATGGCATGGGCAAGTTCAAGAGATTTTCACTTCAAAAAGGAGTGTTTGATTTGCAAGACAATGGCAAAAATATTTAAAGTTTAAAGTCAAGTAAACGGACATATACTAGAGGGGAAATGTTCATTGGTGCTATGAGGTTAATGTTAGTTTAAGTATCATATACTCAAAAATCAAAAACGACTGACCCTTCTTCCTTTGTACAAGTAGAGTGATGACGTCATTTCATCAGGCGACCTGAAAAGTGTAACTTTACTAAGCCACACATTGCGTTCATTGACTAGTGATTTCTACCTATTTTATGAAGCACCATACCGAGAAAAATCGGTTCTCAGGCTCAACTGTCTTTTATCGTTGTTTAAAACGAATATAATGTGACAACTGGTAGTAGATGAAATATTGCCACAAAATATGTACTTAGGAATAGAAAATTCAACCAAATACACCGAACAACACACAAAATAAAACAAGAAATTAATCAAAGGAGACCACTGATTCCAGAGACATATATTATAATATATGTTTCTGACTGATTCAGTATTAACCTCACATCTTTTAAAGCAGACTGGACACACAACACACACACACACACACACACACACACACACACACACACACACACACACACACACACACACACACACACACATGTATGGAGTAGTTCTCTTCTTCTTCTTCCTTATATACTGGCCAACTTCGTCTGTGAAGATTTTGCCACTTAATGTGCATGATCAACAACAGCAAATTATATAGATAAATAAATAAATAATTTTATATAGTTAATATTCATTTGGACCATCCTAATATTATTTATAATAAATAAATAAATAAATAAATAAATAAATAAATAAATAAATAAATAAATAAATAAATAGTACTTTTCCTTCGCTGGTCGCGTTGATTTTCTTATTTAATAAAATGTTAATATTCCCTTTATTGCTATTTCCATGTAGACTAAGTACTACTTTAAGAAGCGGAATGCAGAGCAGTTTTAAAATAAGATATCCACTTGATGATATTGACCAACATACGTGACTTTTTAGAAAATATACCGTGATGATTCAAACACAGCTCGGATTCAAAGTTAATTATGTATAAAGTTCATTCAACCATTAGCACGACCTGTCTTATAATAGCATTTTATGTGTTCATTATCATTATTTAAAAGTTATATCATCGATGAAATATATCTTAGAAGTGTGTTCAAGATTGTACACTGAAACAAAAGTATGTCAAACACAAGTCAACCGTGAAATAAATTCCTTAACCAGCGATATAAAAATGTTATATATCGCTACCACTAATCCCGGTGTCAGTATTTCGCATTTACTCCGACTATATCTGTTTTTCATGTCGCAAATTTTCGGGTTAATTATTGGTGCAAATGAAACTCTTGGGTGTCCTTATATAAGGGTTTTACTGTATGTGCCATTAATCTCGGGGTAATGTGTGACATCATAATGAACACAGAAGCTATCAGTGATGAGTGAATCAACATACTTTTTTCAGCAGTCATGGATTTTACTAGTGAAGCAATCATATTAAGTTTTTAATGACGCCTCCTAGCTGGTGTCTAATTAATGATAATTTCATTGTTAATGTTTGAATAAAGCCGATCAAAACATAGAATGTAGACCATTTTAGATCTCATGAGTAATGAATTTTAAATAAGTCATTATTTGTTTTTGATTTTGTTTTTATAAACAGAACTTTATTTGAAAGACAACGTGACATACAGGTCTGTCTTTCATTTTAGTATTTATTAAGCTGTTATGCTGTCAACAGTCCAGTACGTGTTTTTCAGCTACAAATTATTTGATCTTGAGTTTCACTTCTGATCGCCCCATTTAATGAACACCTACTATAAACCGGAGACGGTTTTATGGTAGGTTTTTTAAAAAGGAATTTGAATTTGATCAATTTATAGTTTTCGTCCAATGAGGGGACACGAACCGTTAAATGACAGAATGACAAGAGAACCGATCACAAGTTGCACAATTATATCAAAGATAACACTTTTTATTTTTGATTATTCGGATGAGTTATGTCCCTTGAAATAAAGACGCATTCCGCCATCTTGGGCCGGCAAAACACACGTGTTTTAAATTGTTCCAGCAAACAACTGTAATTTTACGTTTTCTTCACTTGGTAACTTGGGGTCCTAAAATTGATATACAAAGAAACTAGACGCAATTGCCAGACGAGAATAGAGGCGTCAAATATGGTTAAAATAGTTAGAATTAGCAAAACTGCGAAATCCCTGTACTCGTAATTTTTTTGAAATTTTGTTTCCGTTTTTCACAAAGGAGACGCATTAAACCCAAGTATATAAGCAAGCTATTTAATGTAAAAGAGGTATCATGTTAACGTGTGTGTAAATGAAAAGAAGACGCTTAACCATTGTACATAATAGTCAAATTCGGAGGCACATTCCTTGTCATTGCTAAAGTTCTGGAAATTTTATATGGTGACACAATCTGTTTCTAGCAATCATACTATCAAAGGGGTACATCAGTTATTTTGCATAAAAGGACGCTTTTCTAACCTTGAAGTTGTGTGAATAGCTGTCACATACAAAATGACACCCTGTTAATCTTTGTATCTTTGTCAACCTTTGTAACACTTGCTTATAACTGACACATACAAATAGCAACTATAGTTACTATTGTGTAATAGAGATCTAGTACATATTTAACAGCAAAGGGAAAATATTCCAATACTAGCAGAGTACTCTACTGACAGCTATCTGGCCACATATGGAGCACAGTCTGCTATATTCCCTTTTTTTCGATCGAACTACTCTGAATCAAAACCAAAAGGTTCTACCCTGAGACCAACATGTTGGTCGGTCACTTCCCAGGGTCAAACCAGCCCCCAAATGTAACAAGAAAAGGAAAAGGGCAGTGGCCAAACTGGGACTTGAATTTGGGACCTTCCCAATACTAGCTGTATGCTCTACTGACTAAGCTACCAAGCCACCTATCATGCCCGGTCCGCTACACATACAAAAGGCAACCATAGTAATGTGTACATAGTAGATAAATACAAAGTACAATCATAGTAACTCTAAACATATTTTAAATGCGAAGTGCAACCTTGATAATGTTTGTATATATAGAGAATACACAGAAACAATGCTTCCCTCAGATTTCAGCTATCACATAATTGGGCAGTTTATTATACTCAACATGTAATTGTCATAAAATGTGACATCTTTTTAACCCTTTTGCATATCTGTCACGTGACGGGGCACTATGTTAACCTTTGCATAACACTTATACAATGGGGGAAATAGTTAACTCTTGTGATAAGCTGTCGCTGAGGCAACTTGGTAACCCTGTATATATCACCATCATACAATAGCAGATGTATAAATTGGGTTACTTGTGATTTTGTTTGTATAGGCATTCCATACAATGAGGCACATTTTTAACCATTGTATACCTTTATACAATAGGGCATCTTGTAAACCTTTCTGTACCTTTATACATTGAGGCATCTTGTTAACCTTCGTATACCTTTATACATTGGGGCATCTTGTTAATTTTTTATACCCTTATACATTGGGGCATCTTGTTAACCTTTTTATACCTTTATACATTGGGGCATCTTGTTAACCTTTTTATACCTTTATACATTGGGGCATCTTGCTAACCTTTTTATATCTTTATACATTTGGGCATCTTGTTAACCTTTGTTTACCTTTATACATTGGGGCATCTTGTTAATTTTTTATACCTTTATACATTGGGGCATCTTGTTAACCTTTTTATACCTTTATACATTGGGGCATCTTGTTAACCTTTTTATACCTTTATACATTGGGGCATCTTGTTAACCTTTTTATACCTTTATACATTGGGGCATCTTGTTAACCTTTTTATACCTTTATACATTGGGGCATCTTGTTAACCTTTTTATACCTTTATACATTGGGGCATCTTGTAAACCTTTGTATACCTTTATACAATGGGGCATCTTGTTAACCTTTGTATACCTTTATACATTGGGGCATCTTGTTAACCTTTGTATACCTTTATACATAGGGCATGTTGTTTAACCTTTGTATACCTTTATACATTGGGGCTTCTTGTAAACCTTTGTATACTGTAAATGTACTTATTTTCGCGCAATCAAATTTTAGCGCAATTGACATGTTGGCACTTATTCGCGCAATCATAAATTAGCGCACTCACGGTTGGTAGAAGTCAATTTTAGAAATGGACTATAATAACATATCATAATTACTAGATTGTTTCCGTTATTTTTTCTTGTTTTTTTTTCTTGTTAAGAGTGTTCAAAATGTAAACATATGTACCGCACGTTGACCTATGAAATGTTTAAATAAGATTTTACCGAAAAAATAAGACGTGTGAAGTATAAAAATGACGTTTGTGTGTGTTGAACGATATTTTATGCTTACTTTCTTCCTACAATTTTTTTTAAATTTAGTGAATATTGTTTTGAAGTCTTACGTGCATTGATTCGGTTATAATGCGCTTTGATTGCATTTTCCACCGATCTTGAAGGAGCACCTTTGACATACATGGTGATTCCGATAATCTTGGCTGGATATTTGTTTTTAGATGGATAATCTTGACTTGACGAAACTAACGAGATTCAAATTATGCGGGACGGTGTGATAGGGATTGAAATATCAATGGTTTAGACGCAAATAGGTGGATAGGCGGAAAATCGTAGCTTGGGTCAAGACGCCGCTCTTGACCAATCAAAATCCTGTTTGCATAAACGGTAAGGTCGGTTTCTTCCCTCTGTAAGCTGATGTTAATTGTTAATTAAACTGAATTCACAACACGTGAGAGTAGTTCTCTGTTTTTATTGATAATTCTACCTGTGATTATGATTTTGGATATGCTAATGATCTGATACAACTGATAAGCTACTTTGTTTGCAAACCGAGAAAAAAAAAACAAAGATAAATTTCGTTATGATACTTGGCGTAATTTTTTTAAATGAAAATTAATAAAATCTTAACTAAGTTAATTAAAACGGGTAAAATATATTGAACTGAAACAAAACATTAAAGTAGACAAAAACCACTTCCTCGGATCATATACAAAATCGACGATTCTGGAAAAATTTTTGGGTCTGAATTTTAAATGAGTTGAAGCTTTTTTTAAACATCAAATTTTAGCTTAAAAACCACCTGCGTTAATTATACGGAAAACATTTATTCGCAGTAATCATAAATTAGCGTGATTTGTCTAGCGCGAAAATCGCTAAAATAAGATTACAGCTAAATAAAGTACATTTACAGTACCTTTATACAATGGGGCATCTTGTTAACCTTTGTATACCTTTATACATTGGGGGCACCATGTTAACCTTTGTATACCACATTGGGACATCTTGTTAACTTTTGCATACTGTTATACATTGGGGCATCTTGCTAATCTTTGTATACTTTTATACAATGGGGCATCTTGTTAACCTTTGAATACCTTTATACAATGGGGCACATTGTTAACCTTTGTATACTGTTGTCCATTTGGGCACCATGTTAATCTGTGTATATCTTAATACATTGGGGCACCATGTTTAACTTTGTATACCTCATTGGGACATCTTGTTAACTTTTGCATACTGTTATACATTTGGGCATCTTGCTAATCTTCGTATACTTTTATACATTGGGGCATCTTGTTAACATTTAACATATCACTGTCATACAATATCTGTGGTGTTTCTTGTTCTTTATCCAAATTACCACCTTAACCTTTGTATATAATGGTCATAGGATATCTGTGGTATACAGTTGTTTGCCTTTTGATTCCTTTTAAATAGCTTTTGTACACAAAGGCTATTACAAGCACCCTGATGTGGTTTCAAAAAGTAGCAACTCAAACATAGTTTAGATATGAAGTATAGAGCTTATACTTTGCAAAGCATAATCATTTATTGATCCAATTTCTTGACATGTTGTTGTTGTTTGTATATTAACAGAAATATGTTTTATATTTATATATTTTTCAGAAGTTTGCTTACTTTTATTGATAATTGTGGTAGACAACAGAAATAAAACTGGAGGTCACAGCAGATCACGAGGTAGATTGCTTCTGTAATTTAATGATTTAATTGTATACATTTGTACTTTATAATATGTGTGTATGACATTGTGTACAATTTTAACATGCTTCTCGGTTTTCTGGTGATCAATGTATATCTATACTGATTAAAAATCATTAAAGGTCATGTGGCTGCTTGTAAAAAAAAAAAAAAAGAGCCCAGTTTTCTCCATGAATTGATAGTAGATTTTATGACATGATACCAATTGTTCTACTTAATATTCTCCAAAAGTTAAAAATTGCCCAGACCCAAAGTCAAAAATCATTAAATTTAGTTTTTACTGTAGGAGTCGTATGAACCTGCTGTTTTATTGGAATCTGTTTTGAAAATTGTCTGCCTCTGTATATTTTTTATACTAACTTGAGATCAGGTTAGTTGGTTAGTGTTTTGAACAATTTTTATGATGTGCCACTTAGTGGTTAATTCTAGTCAGACTTGTGTAAGAAAGTCTGTCAGTTTGCTTGCTAAAGGTCAGTGATCACTTCTAGGCACTCCTTTTTTTCCCACCAGACCCTCGATGTATGAAAGAAATTGATCATCATAGACTGCACTCAACTTCCTAGAGTGAAAATGCATTTGACAACAACATTACAGTCTCATTCACATTACATCATTTTGTGTTTTACACAAAGTTATAAGGTACATATGTATATTGTTTATTGTATATTTCTCTGCTTAATTGTACACATATTTTCTGCCAGTGTAAGTGTGGAACCTTTCAGTCTTAATTCATGTGAAACCTTAATTCATGTGAAACCTTTCAAGAACAATATAGGTGCTTGATTCTGAAACTTCTGTAGATTTGAAAACCCTGAAGTCGGAATTTTTAATTTGAAATCGAAAAAATTTATGTTCAATATAACAAAGAATTCTCTTTAAATATCTTGCTCTTGTTTTGAATTTAAACCATTACAGAACAATTTTTCATCTTTCTTTATTTTTTCAGTTTATTTTTTTCAATTTGATTATTGTGTATTTTCCTTTTTTTTTTTTTTTCATACCACTCTAAACACTATATTCACTGCCTTCTTCAGACTGTACATGATTTACATGATTCTGACAGTTGTGACTTTTGGCACAGCATATATAAGTTGTCAGCTTTTGATAAAGTGATTAAGCTCTTTAATTGTCACATTATTCATCATCCGTTTTGTTTTCAATGTTGCTGAAAATTAAGACATAGAAATTATAATTTATTTGAAGATTATTTGGAAATCAGATATGAAGATGAGTAAGTTCTAACAACACCCTCCCACATTCTTTTGGAGATTATCTAAATTTTTCTAAATCTGCCTGGCTAACATCTTGCAAAAGGACGAACTGAATATTGCAAGAGAAAAAAAAATATAAGTACCCCTTATATGTCCTTCCTTCCTTTATAGGTAAAACTGTGACACTTTTGCATACAAAAAAGTGTGTCATAATTTTTTAAAATTCCATTTAAAGTTTTAATTTCTTTAAAAATATTGAAATATTTTATATAGTTTTGTTGTTGTTGATGTGTTACTACCCAGATTAAAATAGGTTGATATGTCGACAGTTCTATATAATGTTTATTTTTGTAAGGAAGTGATTTCCCTGTTGCTGCCAATTGAAATTCCAGTTTCACCAATTTTCCTGTTTAATTTATTTTTTTGTTTTTATTTGACAGGTATTTGTTTGATCACTCTACAGTTTGGAAATTTTTTTATTTATATTTTATTTATTTATATATAGTATTAATTTGTTGATTCATATTTTCATATCTATACAAAATATTTATATATATTATATATATATTTATATCTTTATTTATTTATATATTGATATATTGAATATTTATCTTAATTTTTTTAACCATGGATTTCATGGCTACAGCCAAATATGGCAGAGGACAGCCTCACAAACTTGATAATCAACTACCTGCCACAGACGTTCACAGACGAGGAATTCCGGTCCATGTTTTTGAGTATAGGCCCAATAAGATCCTGCAAAATAGTCCGGGATAAAGGGACAAACTATAGTTATGGTTTTGGGTTTGTTGATTATGAGACCCCTGAAGATGCTCAGCGTGCTATCCAAACTTTAAATGGATTGCAAATTCAACACAAGACCATTAAAGTTGCTTTAGCACGGCCTGGTGACGAAGCTATCAAAGGTGCGAATATTTACATACGTAATGTCCCAAAAACCTACAAGGAAGCAGATTTGGAGACCCATTTTTCACCATTTGGTACCATTATTCAGTCTCGTGTTCTAGTTGACTTGCAAACTGGAGAGTCTAAAGGTGTTGGTTTTGTTTTGTATGATAAGAAATCAGAAGCTCTAAAAGCTATCAGTGAAATGAACGGAAAAACTGTCCCTGGAGGAATAACTCCTCTTGTTGTTAAATTTGCTGATGATAACACCAAAAGGCAACAGACAGCTAGTCCAACTCAACAGCCATCTTTGCCCTTGCCACGGTTTCCAACTCCAGGTGGACCAATGAGAACAATGCCCAATAAACAGCCTCGATTTAATCCCATGAGTAATCCAATGGGAGGTTATGCTGCAGCAAATACTCAAACTGGATCATTCACACAACAGCCGCAGCAGCCAGGATCTATGGGATACATCTTGTTTGTTTACAATATTGGAACTGATGCAACAGATGATACATTATATGAGCTGTTCCGACCATTTGGTAATATTTCTCGTGTTAATGTTATCTATGACTATTCAACAGGTCTGTGTAAAGGTTTTGGATTTGTTACCATGTCCAACTTAAGAGAAGCACAGAATGCAATTCGATATCGAAATGGTGACTTTTACAAAGGGAGACAATTATCTGTGTCATTTAAAAAGTAGACTGTTTTAATGTTTATATGTAGATGTACTCTTATTCATGTATACATTCTTCAATTTTATCAGTGTAATAATGAATGATGCATTCAATTAGTGTTCAATCTTAAAAGAATCGTAAGCATGTTGACTATTGACTGAAAGATCAAAAATTCAGGCCTGTATAAATACATCTGTACTGTCAGTGGACTAACTTTTGCAATCATTTCTCAGTAAAACCAGGTTTATCTCTTTCTGATTGACTTAATTACATAGATAATTTTTATTGTTAGAGTGATAAATGGCTTGTATCAAATAAAACTAAATCATTAACATTTAAGAAAATGTAGCCATTTTATTTCTTATGTTTTTATGTTGTATTGGTGTCAGTTCTTGATTGAACACGGGATTGGTTTCAAACATTTAAACAACTTTTTTACAATCAAATTTTTCTGTTCGTAAACTGATAATTGTATATGAACAATTTGATCACGGGTTTCTTTTAGACACAGTTTGCTTAATGATCAGAAAATCTGAGTCATTTGTTTACTTATAAAATGGTCACTGCTATAAAGTTGTTCCATTGTCACTTATAATTCAGGTTACAGATCAAGTTTAGATTTGAATAATTTTGATGAAGTGAAGCTGTCTTTGTTGATACAATCATTTAATAAAAAGCCAAGTGGGATAATTTACATTTAGGGATTTAGGTTGTTCATGATCTGATGACAACACATATATATATATATGCATTGTCTCTATTTTATTATCAGGGTTGTTTTTAACAAAAACATGAGAAGTGATGGTTTAATAACAGCAACATGCTTTCAATAACTGTTTGTGTGGTTTATATTAGCCTATGTTTATAATCACCATGGCATCAAGATCCTGAACTATCTATATGCTTGTAAGTGTTAAGTTACAGATGGACAACATTCAGTAATGGACCATTCTATAGATGACTGTTATCTCTTGTGCCAGCTTCTTTGAATTTTGTTCTTGGTTGACACATTAGTCTGTAGTTTATTCAACTGGGTCGACCAATTAACTTGCATCATTTGCAACACAGAATCCCCCAAATTTTGACATTATTTGCAATACCTGCACTCAGGTACATGTATTATGTTTTTTGTTAATTTTTTAATTTTTTTTTTTCAAGTGAATTTGCTTGAGTACCAACCCCCTTTCATAATGTAAAAATTCGATTCAACCTGTTATTTCAAATAGAAATTGAAACATAAAATTTTTGCAATGTCAGTTACTGTTGTATCTTTTGCATTCTCTAGCCAGAAATAGCTGCAGCTTTAAAAGAATATCCACCCATTCACTCTTTTTATATGATGCAATGACCATCTATTTAATCAGTTTATAAAACTGACCAGAATGTAGTGTTTGTGAAAGCTGTATACAGTATTCCTGGGGCCAGATGTAAGAGGCTTGATTAGTTTAATCAGTGATCAACAAAACTTCAAAACATCAATAAAAATATCATTATCAGGTCGATAATTTTATAAAAATGTGTAACAATTAGATAAAATTCTATCCATTTTTGACATTTTTAACATTTAATTTCACTACCTATTTAAAATTATGCAAAATTCAATTTTTGGCAAATCAGTTGATTAAACAAAGCACACTTCAAACATCTGGCCCCAGATTTTCTAGCTACAATGTTAAAGTCTAAGAGTATATCACATGTTTTCTAGGCTCATGTAAACATACAAAAGCAATCACTATGTAAAAGTTTGGGACAGAGTTTTGCAAACAAGTTTGGTTTTGGTACAATGTATGTATATGTGTGCAGATTTTTTATTATATTATTTTATAAGTATTCATTTAAATAGTACATGTGTTAATATGAATTAAAATAAAGGCCCACTTTTCTGATTTTATTGTATCATCTTTTCCTTAGTACATTGGCGTAATAAAAGCCCACTTTTCTGATTTTATTGTATCATCTGTTCCTTAGCACATTGGCGTAATAAAAGCCCACTTTTCTGATTTTATTGTATCATCTGTTCCTTAGTACATTGGCGTAATAAAAGCCCACTTTTCTGATTTTATTGTATCATCTGTTCCTAAGTACATTGGCTTAATAAAAGCCCACTTTTCTGATTTTATTGTATCATCTGTTCCAAAGTTCATCTTATAAAATAAATGGAATCAAAATCATAATATACTAATATTGCTACAATAAATTTATTCAAGATTCCTACAAATGTGTGAATTCAAGCACACTATGAAAATGCAGTTAAATGATAGCAAAATCAATCGAACAAAGTTTTAATACAATTGTAAATATAACACAAACATTCGTGTTAGATCCTCTATGTATCATTTGTTATTGTACTGTCATATACAGTTGCTTTTAACTTAATTGTTTTGTTTTACTCGCTTTGAAAGTTGACCAAAAATTGGCCCATACTTAATTTAAAAAACTCTACTAGATTGCAGACAGCCTATTGGTCGAATTGATTTAACAACAATTTGTGTAATTAAGAAAAAATTGTTGTTGTTTAACATGTGTACAACTTGTGTAGCCAGATAGGCTCATTAGTTTGAAATCCTTCATTCCTCAACTGGCTTAGTTGTTTTATTTTTCTTCTTTCATTTATTCTTGTATATTAAGATATATAGTCTGTTTATTATCCCTATTGTGTGTGTTTATTTCCCCATTTTCCCCTGTTGCTTGATAATGTAACATATCCATGTACTTAACTAAATGCCTATACAAAATCAGACCAGTAGTATACATATATGTTTGAAATATTTTCCATTCCTATACATGAGTTTTCTAACTTGAGCAATGCACTTGCGAGTGTATTGGCCAATATTTGACAATATCGATTGTTTCGGAAGTTTTTTATGACAGTGTATTGCTATTGAATCAATTACCATTCGATTTAAATCAATTAAGGTACTAGGGTTGACTCAAGTTGAAGCCACCAACCACCACCACCACCACCTTGACAAGATAATCATAAAGGAAAAATCATTCAAACTTGCACTTCTTTTCCTTCTTCAGTTTTATATGTAAATTTACACTCTTCAAGGCTTTTGATTGTCGAAATTCAAATTCTGCAGAAACGCAATACACATGTATTGAACTTTTTTTTTTAACCAAAAATTACCCAAAAAATTCCTGCCTTGTTACCTTATTTGTTTTATGGAGAAGAGTAAAATTTTGGGCAGTACTTGCATTGTTAATGTGAGGCATTATTGTTTGTATATTAGTGCGTTTGTTAGTGTAATTCTTTTTTAATCTTGTCTTAACTCATAATCATCATAATATCCCTTCATGATTTGTTATAAATTTGTCATCGTTATTAAGGCATGTTATTATTCAAAGGATATATGATGTAAAATTTGACAGAATATAACTTAAATAGTTTATTTTTTTGTTGTTGATTTTGTTTATTATTATAGTAGTACAGTAAAAATTGTTCAAGCTGAATACCTTGTGGTCAGTGGCCCAAGCTGAATACCTTGTGGCCAGTGGTCCAAGCTGAATACCTTGTGGTCAGTGGCCCAAGCTGAATACCTTGTGGTCAGTAACCCAAGCTGAATACCTTGTGGTCAGTGGCCCAAGCTGAATACCTTGTGGCCAGTGGTCCAAGCTGAATACCTTGTGGTCAGTGGTCCAAGCTGAATACCTTGTGGTCAGTGGCCCAAGCTGAATACCTTGTTGTCAGTAACCCAAGCTGAATACCTTGTGGTCAGCGGCCCAGTACATGTATCTCAAAGTGCTCACATAAAGGTCACAGCACATCGGGAGTGTTTTTCAAAATCAAACTCAGGCAGATCCTGGTTTGAGAAGTTTGTCATTTGGGTTGACAAGATGGTTCTCTTCAGGTACTCGGGTTTCCTCTACCTTTCAAGAACTGACTTATAATATAATTAAAAGTAACTTGTCCAGGGTGTAAACCAACATGAATCTACTTCTTGTGGACTAAAGATTTATTATACCCCCCTAAAGATAAAAAAAATGGGGAATGTAAACAGGAATTGCCTTGCATGTTTGTCCGTAAACAATTTCATTTTGTCTCAAGTTAATTAAGGTTAATATATATATAAGCATCATACAACAGGTAGGGACCAAATCCCTTTACCAAGACAATTACCAAGACAATTGGTAACAGGCCAAGTAGAAAAGTTAAAGTGCTAGCTTTCTAATCTAGAGTGTATAATACAGTATACCTCTCCTACAGTAACATTATACTGACACTAGGTAAATCAGATAATACTCTTCTCTCTGTATGCTAAGTGAGGAAAAGTATCTCCCAGTAATTTCCTATGTATTAATTGCCTGGGTTTGCTCTCAAGAAAGATGCTCTACCAATGAGCTACCAAAGTGGTTAAGAAAATGAGTTAAAGTTTAAGATGCAACAAATTCTGACAGACAACCATAAGATTACAGTAGTCAACATGGACTTGGATGCAATATCTAGTCTCAATATTTCAGAACATCTATCTATTTGAACCTCCATTTGATGCTAAAGGAGGACATAACATCTTTGTTTTCATAATGTAAAAGCTCTTCAACTTGAATTGGTTATTGCCATTTATCAAAATATTCAGGCCAGCAGTTAAGGATTAAAATACAAAAAAGTTAGACTCACAACAGAAGATTTGGTTCATTGGTTGGTTGGTGATAATATTGATTATGTTGCATAAGCAATTTTCAGTTACTTGTGATGAGAGCAAAATGATTAATCTTTAAGTAATAATTCAAGAACAATTTAGTGTAGACCTATGCAAGAGATGCATGTGCATTTTATGGTCTGCCTTATACTGTGCACACTCGGGGTGATTAAGCGGCAGACAAGCATACATCAAATATTCCTGACGATGGGTAAAGAAGTTGATAACTCTGTCCTCTAAATGCAGAATGCCAGTTGAGAAGGCAATATCAATTTTTAAATCTTGTGTACGACCAAGATGAGGTTTGAACCCACAACCTCTATTTTCTTTGAAGTTGTCACACAACCGAAGATGCATTATGAACAGTTAACCTTAAAAGTTCATTTAAACCTTTGGCTGAAGCCAAAGTTTCACAATCATTCTTTAACTAAGACTGTCCTAGACTTAAATTTGGTAGATTTGAAATCTTAGTTATTTGGTTCAGATATTCTGAAATTTAAGTTATTATTTTAAAGATCACTTCGAGCTTCTAACATTTGTATTAAGTTCTATCGCAAAAGTTTTCAGGTGATTCAAATAGAGATTTGCTACATGTCGGGGAAAATCTTAGTTAAGAAATGATTGTGAAACCAGGCTCTAGTGAGCTAAGAATACTAGAGGCTCAGGTGGCTGAGCCTGTATCGCTCACCTGGGCCAGGTAATCTCTGCAGCAAAGATGAACATCACGCCAAAAATTTGTAAATCGTTCTACTTTTCTCTGATCCAGTCCAGTTTTAACCAAATATGAAGTTGGCCATTATCATTCTTGTAGTCAAAGTTTACAATATTTTGACAATTCTAACCAGAATTTGAAGAAATAATCAAAGCTTTTTGCACAGTTTAAACCAGGGTTTTTTTGTTTTTTTTTTTTGTTTTTTTGTTTTTTTTTTTTTTTGTTAAAAAAACATGAAGATAAAAAATGACAGCAACTGATGAAAAATTAAAAATCCTTGACAGTCAATATTAGTTTGACAAAGTTTATATTTTGTTGGTAGAAAAAAACAACCCTGTGCCAAAATATTAAAATATGTGCCATTTTGGTCAAAGGACCATCAATACACCATTCCTGCCAAGTTTGGTTCAATTTGCTTCAGTAGCGTCAGAGGAGATAGCCAATATATGTTTTTGGCAGATCCAGAAAATTTTGGCTATCTTAGTAAAGGACTATCCATACATCATTCATGCAAAGTTTGATTCAATTTGCTTAAGTAGCGTCAGAGGAGATAGCCAATATATGCTTTTCCCATAGGGTCCAATGTTAAAGTATGTCCTATGCTGGTGGCCATGTTTTTTGGCAGATCCAAAAATTTTGACTATCTTAGTAAAGGACCGTCCATACAATATTCCTGCACAGTTTGATTCAATTTGCTTAAGTAGCTTCAGAAGAGATAGCCAATATATGTTTTTTCCCATAGGGTCCAATGTTAAACTATGTCCTGCACTGGCAGCCATGTTTTTTGGTGGATCCGGAAAATTTTGACAATCTTAGTAAAGGATCATCCATACATCATTCCTGTAAAGTTTGGTTCAATTGCCTTCAGTACTTTCAGAGGAGATAGCCAAAATATGTTATCCCATAGGGTCCTATGTTAAACTATGTCCTATGCTGGTGGCCATGTTTTTTGGCAGATCCAAAAATTTTGACTATCTTAGTAAAGGACTGTCCATACAATATTCCTGCACAGTTTGATTCAATTTGCTTAAGTAGCTTCAGAGGAGATAGCCAATATGTTTTTTCCCATAGGGTCCAATGTTAAACTATGTCCTGCACTGGCAGCCATGTTTTTTGGTGGATCCGGAAAATTTTGACAATCTTAGTAAAGGATCATCCATTCCTCATTCCTGTAAAGTTTGGTTCAATTGCCTTCAGTACTTTCAGAGGAGATAGCCAAAACATGTTATCCCATAGGGTCCTATGTTAAACTATGTCCTATGCTGGTGGCCATGTTTTTTTGACAGATCCAAAAATTTTGGCTACCTTAGTAAAGGACCATCCATACATCATTCCTGCAAAGTTTGATTCAATTTGCTCAAGTAACTTTAAAGGAGATAGCCAATACAGTACAACCTGTCTACAAAGACCACTTGAAGGACTTGCTGGTGGCCATGTTTTTTAACGGATTATAAAAATTTCATCAATCCTAGTAAACAACCATTCATACATCATCCCTGCAAAGTTTGATTCAATTTGCTTTAGTAGCTTAAGAGGAGATAGCCAATATATGCTTTTCCCATAGGGTCCACTGCTAAACTATGTCCTGCACTGGCAGCCATGTTTTTTGGCAGATCCGAACATTTCGGCTATCTTAGTAAAGGATTGTCCATACATTATTCCTGCACAGTTTGATTCAATTTGCTTAAGTAGCTTCAGAGGAGATAGCCAATATATGCTTTTTCCCATAGGGTCCAGTGTTAAACTATGTCCTGTGCTGATGGCCATGTTTTTTGGCAGACCCAGAAAATTTTGGCTATCTTAGTAAAGGACCATCCATACATCATTCCTGTAAAGTTCGATTCAATTTGCTTAAGTAGCTTCAGAGGAGATAGCCAATATATGCTTATTTCCATAGGGTCCAATGTTAAACTTTGTCCTGTGCTGGCAGCCATGTTTTTTGGTGGATCCGGAAAATTTTGGCATCCTAATAAACAACCATTCATACATCATTCTTGTAAAGTTTGGTTTAAATTGGTCCAGTGGTTTTAGAAGAGATAGTCAAAATGTGAAAAGTTTACAGAGGGACAAGGACGCCAAGTGATGGCAAAAGCTCACATGGCCTTTGACCAGGTGAGCTAATAAAAGGAAAATATTTCATTTTCAAAATAAAACACAAATTTATCTCAACACTTAGATACCATTTTAATGATAATAAATGTATGATTTTTCTAACTATTTCACAATTATCAAAACTTTTTATAAATAATTCAAATAAATTATTTTCACTTTGAGATGTTACATTGATATGTTTTTAATTTACAGAACTTTATAAATACAATTCAAATAATTTTGTACTTATTTTTTGAGATGTTCTGATAATGATCAGTTTAAAATTTACAACTAATAAATACAGCATTGATTTCAATTTTTATTGGTTTAACAAAAAATACCATTTCATGGAATTCAATTTTCATTGGTTTAAAAAAAAATACCATATCATGGAATTCAATTTTCATTGGTTAAAAAAAAGTATGGAATTCAAAATTCATTGGTTAATTTCTTACTGTTACATGACCACTTATCCACCAACAGGTTTAATAATAAAAACTTTTCTTTCATATTTTGCCTACAAACTGTTTACCTGCTGTAGAATGCATTAAAAAGTGTATGTATTGAAAATTTCTAAATGACAGACTAGATGAATATCTCCAATCAAACTGTTTTTATTTAAGCAGTGGTTCTTGCTGATCAAAAAAAAATGTCACAATATTTTGATTGAATGCAGGTTTATTCAGTTTTAATTGGAATTAGTGATAAATGTCAAATTTCAAAAAAGCCACATGTAAAATCAATTTTTATCAATATAATTTGGCAACAAGTTCGTTTTTCTCAAACCACTAATATCTAATCCAAGACGTATTAACCTGCCATAAGTGGAGTTTCTGCTACATTAAGACTGTTCACTTTTAAGGAAAATGTCAGCTTTGGGATGGTGAATTGATTGATTTATGAGGTTTTACATCCCAATCAAGAATATTTCACTTATATTTAGACATCACCAGCTATTGGTATTTAAGGTCTCTGAAGGACTTCTGACTTTCATTTCACAATACAGAGTGCCTGGCAAAAGAACATTCATACCAATTTTCAAGTCTTGGTCAGACCTGGCAGGGTTT